>JAMQMW010002511.1:2264-27508 GCA_024115155.1 Thelonectria blattea
ACGAACCTTCCCTCCTTCAAACTCCCCCCCCTTCGCACCTTCCTTCCTCTCAACCGGGCATCGCGGCGGGGCAATCAACTTCCGAGACATGTCATTGAGGCATTGAGAAGGACAAGAGCGGCGTCTCCCAGGGAAAAGACTGCCCCCGGCCATGCAACGGCTCGCGACGCCTCCAGGTCTTGTTCGGCGCCGATGGGCTGCGGGCCTGCATCGACCTTTTGGCGCCCCCGGCCGCCGGTCGCTGGCTCCGTTGTCCCCGCAGGAGTCGCCGAGATGGAGGTCGACGCATCGAGGCGGCACGAGGACGGCTCTGTTCTTTCCGGGTGAGTTGTGTATTGGCATTGGCGTTGTTGTTTCGAGGTGTCTGTATCCTAACAATCCCTTCCTCTAGGCCAAGGCGTTCAGCGCGTGGGCATGTTGACGCCGTGGATCGAGGCCTTCCCCGCGACGGCTTCGCACCTCGTACAAGAGATTGACGAATACATGGGCTACAAGCTCTCCGACCTGATCCAGAACGGCCCCTCCCGCATCCTCAACGAAACCCCAAACGCCCAACCCGCCATCATGGCCACGTCCATCTTCATCCTCCGCATCCTCGAGCGCGAGTTCGACTTTGACATCACCGACCACTTCGACGTCACGCTGGGCCACTCCCTGGGCGAGTTTGCGGCCGTGGTGGCCGGCGGCTACATCTCCTTCGAGGACAGCCTGTACCTCGTGCGCAAGCGGGCCGAGGCCATGGCCGAGGCCACCAGCCAGGCCATAGAGGAGTACGGCGGCGAGTACGGCATGGTGGCGGTGATATCGCACCCGGAGCACATGCTCAGCCTGATCGACGCCATCCGCGACTTCGTCGGCGTCACCAGCACGGGCAGCAAGGCCGAGAGCATGGACGACCTGCCGCCCATCGAGCAGGTGCTCATCGCCAACATCAACAGCAAGAACCAGATCGTGCTGAGCGGGAACATTGCCCGCATCAAGACCCTCGTCGCCCACGTGCGCCAGTTCCTGGGCTACGACCCGCGCGCCGTCCGGCTCAAGAGCGACAGCCCGTTTCACAGCCCCATCATGAAGCCCGCCGTCGAGGTCATGAGGGGTCTGCTCAACCAGAAGAGCCGCGTGCGCGGGCGCGAGGACGAGGACGTGGTGACTTTTCCGGGACGCCTGCCGCTCATCAGCAACGTGTCGGCGCTGCCCATGGCCAGCAAGGCCGAGTTCAAGGACCTGCTCGCCCGCGGGTGCTACGACACGGTGCGGTGGTGGGACAGCATCAAGTACCTGGACCAGGAGGGCCGCATCCGGCGTTGGGTGGGCGTAGGGCCGGGAAAGGTCGGCCGGAACTTGGTGGGAAAGGAGGTGGGCATGCGAGGCAAGGATCTGGTCAAGGGAGGGGGGGTTTGGGCCATTACGGATCCGTCCGAGGTGGAAGAAGTGCTCAAGGGTTTGGAAGACACGGCCAACATTATGGAGGACGACGAATACTCGGAATAAAAAGGCGGACGCTCTTGTGGATTTAGGCAAGGGCAGCTATCGATCGGACAGGTTTTACTCGGGCAGGTTTTATATCACATAGCGCTGGGACCTGTAATGGTCACATGTAAGTTAGGAGGCATTGTCCTACCGTGCGGGATTATATATAGCGAGCGGGCTTGACGGATTATGGAAGGCTTATTCTGTTATTTTTGATTCGAAAAACATGTGTCGTGTCTATCTTTACTATATTGCTCCCTTGACCCTT
This sequence comes from Thelonectria blattea, assembly GCA_024115155.1. Lineage (NCBI taxonomy): Eukaryota > Fungi > Ascomycota > Sordariomycetes > Hypocreales > Nectriaceae > Thelonectria > Thelonectria blattea. The sequence continues at coordinate 4,003 of JAMQMW010002511.1, forward strand.
GCAAGAACGAGACATAGTCTGGGGTCGACAACTATTGCGTCAGCTTACAGACGTCACTCCTAGTAAACCATCATGACCATCCCACTTCAATAATCCTCGCTCATAAAAACGCAACCACCTCTTCGCTTCACATCGAACACCTTTTTTACCGTCTTCGTTCCTCGTGTAAGTGGGCGGGTGCGAGAGTGGCGTGGGTTTGCGTGTCAAGTTGCGACCAACCCCCCCAAACAACGTTCAGGGGTGGGTGTGGATTTTAGACGCAACCGTTTCCAAGCTTCCAAACCGCCGAAAGCTCCAGGTTTACCAACTCCTCTCCGACCCTTTCTCTCTCCTTCAACACCCTCCTCAAAACAAGCCAAGAACAAAAAAAAACCATGGCCGCCGCGATCCCCTCGGTCGCCTGTCTAGGCGTCATCGGCCGCAACGTAAGCCCCCCGACAATTTTATCCCATTCCTTTCCTTTCCTTTCCTCCCCGTCCCGGAAACTAATTTCCTCCAGAACAACCCCCTCCACATGTCCATCTTCCCCTCCCACGACGCCTCCTCGGCCGCGGGCTTCTCGCCCGTCCGCACGCCCCTGCAGTTCTCGCTGCTGCTCTCCTCGACAATCGACGTCTTCGACCTGCGCGCCAAACACAACGCCGCGTCGGGCGTGGGTCTCTCGGGCGACTTTGGCCTGCTGCACGCCGTGGACGACCGGTTGGCGGCGTACGGGTTCGAGACGAATACGGGGGTGAGGATGGTGTGCATTGTCGATATGCGCGGACGCAGGCTGGATGGGTCGTCGTCGGGGATGGGCGCGACGGGTGGTGCTGGCTCGGTGAGTGGAGGAGTGGGAGGGATAGGAGGAGGTGGAGGAGGTGCTCGTGGTGTCGGGACGGGGTTGCGCGATGCAGAGCTGAAGCCCGTGTTTCGCGCCATGCAGAATGCGTATGTGCGGTTGCTCCAGAATCCGTTTTACGACCCGGACGAGCATGCGCCGTTGGGGGGGATGGGCGGGAAGAAGATCTCGAGTCGGAGGTTCGCGGAGGATATGAAGGGGATAGGTGAGGGATGGACGCCCGGGGTGACGAGCCTGTGAATGAGATCGTGTCAACGGGTTAATGGGGGACGACGACGACGACAACGATGACGACGGCGAATGGTATTGAGGAGGAAATGGTCGTGGACGTGATGAGGATCGCATATATACCGGGCGTTATCGGAGTTTGCTTGGGGAATGGATGGCTTGGTGGTTGGTGGGCATATTCTGGGCAACGAAGGCGATGCTGTCCTTTTTAGACACCCGATTTTTAACATGGCAGTACATTTTCTTTTTTGCTTTGATGGCTTTGCTTTGCTTTTCCCTGGTCTTGGCCTTGACTGCATTATCCAAAACATCTACCTATTGACAGCTTGCTTACATCCTACAGCCTACAGCCACAGCCCATCATCACTGGTTTTCCCCCTTCAAATGCTCAACCCTCCACCTGGCCAACCCCGCCACCTCATCAACCCCGACGCTCTCCCCCATGACCTCATTCTCATCCCGCCGCGCCGCCCCTACTCCCCCTGCGTCCAACCTCGCGCTCACCTCGCCGCCCTCCCAGTGCCTAGCCTCGAGCGGCAGCGGGCGCCACCAGTCCCCCGTCCTCGCATGCCACTGCGCGCCGCACAGCTCCCACAGCCGCGACGTGGCGCGCTTGTACGCGAAGCGCTCGTCCTCGCCGGTAAAGGCCCCGCGGTCGGCAAAGTCGACGGCGGGCTTGTGCTGCGGGACCGGCAGGCCAAAGTCGGAGTCCTGGTCCGGGTCGTAGCGCAACGTGCCCGACTGGGTGTCGTAGTAGGAGACGTTGGGGCGGAAGGGGGAGACTTGGTCTTGGTAGACTTCGGCGATGGTCTCCGAGTATGTGGCGTCGTCGTCTTCGTCTTGGTCTCGGTCGGTCTTGCTGGAGGAGGGCGTCTTGGACTTGGTGGTGGTGGGAAAGAAGAGTACGTCTGGGGGGTTCTGGGCGCGGATGACGAGCTTGCAGCGGGCTTCGTACAGGGCGTCGAGGAAGGTGATGAAGCGCCTGGCCTCGTTCTTCTTGTCGTGCGTGAGGACCGGCACGCCGTCGATGATGAAGGTGTGGTAGGTTGAAGCCATGGTGATGTAGTCGGCCGGGCCAAAGGACTCGACTAGGGCTTCAAAGTCCCAGAGGACGAAGCCGTCGTGGTGTCTGGGCGTGTGCACCTCGCGGCCGTAGACGACGAGCGTCGAGGGTGTCCACGGTGGGGGGCCGGGGTTGGTCCAGGACATTGCTTGCTTCACGAGTTGTTCCCACGGGGCGTCGTCGTCTGAAGAGAGGTGGTAGTTGACGGGCATGCGACGGCGTTCGCACTTGGGCGGCGAGGTATCGTCGACTTCGCCCTGGACCTCGCCCTCACCCTCAGCAGAAGCTCCAACAGCAACCTCCGGACTATACACCTCCTCTTTCCTCCGCCAGTCCTTGGCCCCCTCCATCTGCCAAAAGTCGCACCTCGCCTTCAACACCTCCAGAAAGTTCGCAAAGTCGCTCGTGACCCCGTACAGCTCCCCTCGCGACCTCCCCATCACACCAACAAAGAAGTTCCTGATCAAACCCCTAGACGGCGCTGGCGTGTAGTCGACGCCCGTGGCCTTTTGCAGCTCCTCGGGCACGCGGTTCGATGACGCGACGAGCACGCCGCCCAGCTGGAAGAAGGCGATGAAGAGGTGGCTGAGAATCTTGCTGGCGGCCCGGTCCGGCAGCTGGAACTCGTCGAGGAAGAGGATGGGCGACTCGTCGACGAGCTTCTTGGCCATCCACAGGATGGAGTACTCCGACTCGGAGGAGGAGCCCGCGGTTCTCGACGTTGACTTTCTGTGGTGCTCCAGTTGCGAGATGGTGTACAGCATAAAGGTGTTGAAGTGCCACCTCCTCTTCTTGTCCGTGGGCAGTCCGTCGGCCAGGAGGTCGAGCAGCATGGACTTTCCGGTGCCGACTTCGCCAGAGAGAAACAAGCCTTTCGGCGAGTCAATCTCGATGGCGGCCTCGTGGTTCGTGAGAACCCTCGTCAGGGCCACGCTCTCCCTACCCTCAGGCGTGGTCAAGAGGTGACTAAACAGGGGGTTCCTCCATATCGAATGGCTCCTCCGGGCGAGGATCCGGCCTTCGTCCTCGTTCGCCTCATCCGTCTTGGGTTCCGCGAGGTGTGCGGCCTGCTGCAGCCTCTGCCGGTATTCGGCCTGCGGGGAATAATCCTTGATGCGGAGGTAGATTTTGTGTAAGTGCCTGGCCAGACGGTGCTGGGCGTGGTCCGGGGCGTAGAGGCCGCTGGCGAGGTTCGTCTGGTATCTCACCAGGGGGTCGGTGATGGTGACGGCCGTGGAGAAGCGCCTCATGGCGAGAGGGAGTCTTGGTTGAGGCGGGCTGTGAGAGGAGGAGTTTGCGAATAGCTACCCGGTGGTCATGACGTGGGGCGGCTTGTCAAAAGGTCTTGAATCGCCAAGATTTCGGAGGAAAAGACCGAATGGTTGAGAGTGCGGGGGTTGTTAATATGGCGTTCCATGGGTGAGTGCCGATGAAGGAGGACTGTAATGATGGATGGGTGTGGCGATCTGAGATGTCAAGATCTGATAAGGCCGAGGTTAGATCGGAAAAGCAAAGCTTGTCATGGACTGCGTACGACAAACAAGCTGCCCGTGTAGGAAGCAAACTGGGCATACTATAGTAAATGGTATAGTTGGAAATAAAGAAGCCCAAAACAAGTGTGTTAATTGTGCCGTATAAAGGAATGTAGAGCAACAATTGCATCTCTCGATAGTTGTCGACTCATTGGACACGCTTGGAGGCATCCATGAGCTGGAGTCCCCATGCATCCGCCTCACTTACCAAGGAAGGAGTGACGGAATCTCGCTGTTACTAATAAAAGCAGGGGCCAGCGCGTTGAAGATACCTGGACGATACTTGGCTGCATGTAAATAATTCACGGTGTGTCAGGTAGGACTTGTAGGTTACACCTGGACAATGCGGAATGGGTGCAACAAAGGAGATGCAAAGTAGAGGAGACTATGGTGACTCACGTACACACATGAATCTCTTTGTTTGCATCTATTTGAGCGAGAATTGGCGCGCGTGCTGCCTGCGATTGAAGCAGCTCTCCAACAATGGCGGCTCTCACCTGAAGGGTTGCTGACCAAAAGAAGTATCGGTACCTGGGAGCACGTCCCTTTGCCAGCGAATCGTCCCCTGCAGGCGGCGGTCCCACAAGTACCCAGGAGTCGTCCAGGTGTCTCCAGGCGTCTCCAGGTGTCCGTCTGCCTGAAAGCTGCATCCGGTTTTTTTTTTCCCTCCCGTCTCGATTTTCGCCTAGAAGCCAATGGGTGCATGCTTCGTCACTCGCTCTTTTCTACCTTGCCTCTTTCAAATATCGACCCAACAAAAGTCACCGCTCGCACCATCTCACGCCCGTTCTGCGACCGAAATGCCTCTCTGATCTCGCGTGCGCCAAAACCACCCATCGCCGCCCATCCATCATCATCTCTCCCGACCCATCCTCGTCGCCCTCATCTCCTCTCCCCCTTGGCCTCTTTTGCGACCCGCCAAAAGAACGAAATGTTTTCCGCGTCTGTCGCCGACGGTGGCCCGGCGACGGCGACGAGATCACGCCGCCGACAGCGCCCTCTGAGCTCCGAGAACCTCCCGCAGCAGCCAAAGGCCAAGAGGCCGCGTCTTCCCCTGACGGAGCAGACTTTTGTCAATCCCGATGCGAGGCAGGACATGATCGAGGTCAAGACGGACAAGGTCGCGACCCTCCCCATCACCAAGGACAAGGACAACAACAACAACAACAAAGCCCAAACCGACCTGCCCACGCCCACGCCGCGCAAAGAATTGAACCTGCGCGCCAAAAAATCAAAACACGGTGATCGCGCTGCTAACAAGGGCGACGGCAGTCTCGTCTTGGTACGATGCCCAGTCTCGCTCCATTTGTTTTGACCGTCCCCGCTAATGTTTCATAGACAAGTACGAATGCATACACCGTGAGCAAGCTTCCAGCCCTTCCCGACAGGATTCGCTCAGACTGGACTGGTGAGTCGCCATACGCCTCCAGGCCTTTTCCTACAGTCCCTGCTCACCCTTCATCACAGGTCACCAAACCGCCGACATCTTCTCGACCTTTGGCTACGCCCTCACCCTGACTGCCACTCACGCCGTTGTTTGGCCCTACACCTCGACGTCCCAATCCCCCGAAACCTTCACATTCACCCTCCCGTCGTCCTCGAAACCCACCGATCCCCTTCCCATAGGATGCCTCGTCTCGCCATCCGCCTCCTCCACCGAGCCCGGCCTCGTCGTGGTCATGGCCGGCACCGGAAAAGTTGTTTACTGGGAGTCCATCTCCAGTGCAGCGACCTTTGCCTTCATCAAGAAGGATCGCTCGGGGGTTGAGCACCTCATCTCTGGCATGGCTTCCGGGGAAAAGATTGTCGCCATCACCAACGCAGAATCTGCAGGCTTCATTTTGACCTTTAACTCGGGACGACTTGCCTACATGAACGTTCGCGACAACCACGGTCGACCCGCAATTTCCGTCCAGTTTTTGCGCAACAATCTCTCCATCTCTACGGGCGGACTCTTCGGCAGCATCCGCCACGCATTTTCTAACCTTAGTCTCCGAGGCGACGTTGCCGCTGTGCGCGCCGACCGATCCGCCCGCGTCGGCGAACGTAACATCGTTGCCCTCACCGGAAAGGGTCGACTGCAGGCATGGAAGGTTCACCGGGGCGGCCACAACGAAATCATTGGAGAGGCCGACGTACGCGACGAGACCGTGTCTGCGGTGAAGGATGCCGACCCTGTGACCGAAGAGTACCCGGCCGAGTCGTTCGAGGCGCTCGACTTCGCATACGTGCCAAAGGGCCTGGAGCAGAAATACCTTGAGCTCACCCGGTTGAGCGACGCCATGACATCCGATGACGCCACCGTTCAGCACCTCCTACTACTCGTCAGCTTAACCCTGCGCAGCAAATCCCGTTACGCCCTCGTCGAAGTCGTCTTGACTCCTCGCCATGTCCAGATTGGCATGATCCGACCTATTACTTTATACTCAACCCCCTTCTCCCCGTCGCTCCAGTCCGCCCACACACCTCGACCTCGCCTCTACCTCCCCCGACCCGCACTCGTCGCCTTTGTCGTCTTCGATCGCGCGACCGTCATTGCCTCGATCGCGACCCCTCCCGAATCGCCAGACTCCCAGCTACAGTCCGACAGCCACATCCTCCCAGCAACGTTCGAAGATGTCGTCGACTTCCGGGAAGACGACGTGCACGAGATTATCGGCTCCGGCACCGAAGAAACACCTGCCGTCTTTACCTACGAGGACAGCCGCCTATACCGACCAAAAACGAAGAACCCGGCCGTGGTTCTCATGGTACGAGGAGCTGGAGCAGTGCGGATTGTGACGACCGACGTGGACAAGTTTGCCAGCGACGAAGCCCCTAAGGTTTCGGCAAAGAGCAAGCTTGAGCAGGCCGTCTTCTTTGGGGTAAAGCAAGACAACCCCCTGATTTTTAACGGCAGGAAGGAGGTCAAGTTTTCCAACGAGGAAATGGCTCAGGCTGCCCTCGAGGTGAGCCACGAAATCCTGAGCTCTACGACGCCATACATTGCGACTCTTCCCGCTTCTCTCGAGGACAACCTGCGAGCCCGGTCCAAGGCCTTGGAGAGGCTGATGTCGTATTTGAGGGACACGGGAGCCGATCTGGATCGCAAGACGAGATGGACTTTGCTATACAACGCCGAGAAGATGAATGTGGCCATTCATCTGTGGAAGCGCCACGAGCTCTTCACGGCAGCGCGACCCGCCAATGACAAGAAGAGTCTGATTGGGTTGATTGTTGAGTTTATTCACCAGGACGAGAAGCACAACCCCATCGCTACCATCGGCGAGGTTGATCGCGTTCGCCATTGGTTTGTCAACGACGTGTTCCGTCTCGAACTCTTCGTCGCCTGGGCATACGAGGTCATCAAGACCTTGTACAAGGACCGCCTTCTTGATGACGCCAAAGTTACGGTCATGATCTACGAAGCTGTCCAAATCAACATCTGCGCACACGTGGCGGCCCTCGAGTTCCGGAAGAACAACCTCGGCTCCTACGGCCTGGGCTTTGAAGAGCTCCGGATGGGCATCCTACGCGACGGCTACGAGGATCTTCCCGAGCCTTGGACTGGTTGCCACTACATCTCCAACAACGCCAAGCGCCTTGTCGATCTTTCCACGCAGTGGGTCGCTAAGAATCGCAGTGACGAGAAGCAAAAGGGCCCGAACCAACCGGACCCCCAGGTCGTCTTCAAGATCTTTGAGGACTTGCCTCCTCTGACCGATGGCATGCTCACCTCTGTCCTGGAGTATGCGCGCTGGGCCATGGCCATCCCGGATCAGAAGGCAATGGCGCAACAATTTGCCAAGGTGTACCAGGAAGACCGCGTCGACAAGCCCATCGCTTTGGCCCAGAGTGGCAAGTGGGACGAAGGAGCCAGCATTGCCGAGAAGCACGAGTCACTTCGTGCTCTGGCTGCCATCTTGCTGGACCACGTCGAGGAGTTGGAAGAGAAGCTCAGGCAACCAGGAATTCCCGCGTTCGAGGTACAGAACTTGGAGGCGCTCAGGCGAGCCAAGAAGGCCAAGGTCGAAGCCAGTGTTGGCACCTACGGCCAGGCTTTTGCCTTCCCAGTCTACGAATTCCTACTCAAGAAGCATGGGGTTGAGTCGGTTTTGGAGTTTGATCTTGACAAGCATGGCTTCAAGACCCAATTCCTCCGAAGCAAGCCCGAGTTGGCGCGTATATCATGGATCAACGATGTTCAGCTCGAGAAGGATGTCGGCCATGGCGCTGACACCCTTGTTGAGCTCGCTCTCAGCAAGGAGCAACAGGTCTGGAACAAGAAGATTGAGCTGAGCCTCGGAAAGCTGGCCCTCTTGGCCGAGTTGGAAGAGAAGGACTCTGACAACGTTGCTCTCAAGGTCAAGGCAGACGAGGCCCGCAGCGATGAGAAGCTGAAGAAGGTTGACGATGAGTTGATCGCCATCAAGATTCAGGATCAGCTCTATGGCCAGATCTTTCCCAGCACATACGACGCTGTGGATGAAGCGGCAGCCATCAACTTTGCGATGGAGGCTCACAGCATGAACATTCCTCGAAGACAAAAGGCTCAGCACCAGCTCTTTGAGGATGGAATCAAGCGATTGTTGAGGCACGAGGCCCTCGATGCTATGACCCTCATTGATCTCCTGACCCTCGTCTCGCTCAAGCCCGAAGCGAGAGATGAGATCGCACACCCCTTCTGGCTGGCGCTCAAGGTGGCGGATAGCTGCTGTCATAGCGACGAGAAGAAGGAGGCCAAGCGCCTCATCTGGCGTCGCCTGTACATTCGTGACGACTGGGCCAAGATCAACGATACTCAGTTGAAGGATGACGACGAGGTCGTTCAACGTTTGACCGAGACGGAGCTCTATGGGATGCTTGCTGATTGCATCCGATTTCGTGAGTATTACATATGACCCAACTTTGAACGTCGTGCTAACCTCGACATAGAAGACACAAGGGAGCCCTTCCGGCCCTTTTCGCCCCAAGAGGCCTTGGGTGCATTCAACGAGCATCTCGACCGCCGGTTCCGCGACTTTGACACGACGTTCCGGACCAAGCTCATGGATGCCATGAAGCACGAGGATAAGATCCTCCAACAGTACATTGGCAAGAACCAACTTGGCAAGTGGCTCCGCACCGCCATCGAGGCCGCTAGGACCGAGATCGAAGAGACCATGGACGAGGCCACCAAAATAGGCGCCGCGACCGAAGCCGTGACGAGCGAATCTCTCTTTGCGCCCAAGCCCGCCGGCAAGCCCTTGGGCCTGGAGAGCTCGCTTTTCAGGAAGCTATGAGCATAACGGCAATGATGCTATAGGGCGGCGTTTTTCTCTCAGCTTCAAAAACTGTCTTTTCTTGTTTTCCTATTGTTATTTCTTTTGTTGATTGCGTGTACAATAAACCAAACACGGCCACTGCCGCCGGTCCCGAAGATTGGGGAGCCTGGAAGGTTGGGGGAAACAGACATACATATCACACACACACACACACATGAAACAACGGGGTGGTTTTTCTTGGACGGGTTGGAGACGAAAAGGAAATGGCTTTTTCTGCACAGGGACAAAAATGCGGTCCGGTTCTTTTTTTTCTTCATTCTTATTACTCGGTTTTTTGTTGCTTGCATCTTCCTGTTATTACATTGTCCTTTTTGACATCGATTCGTCAAATATTCATGGGAAAAGGGGAACGAACGGTGGAAGCAAGTGGTGGACGCCTCAGAGTGCACGCAACAGGGATTTTGCCCTCTGGTCGGTCGGTGGAATTCCTTTATGATGCTGGTGATAATAACATACTTTTTGCTGGGCATACTGGCTTGTTAACTTTTGCGTGCCTTTCAACTCTGAACATCTCAACTTGCCCAACTCGTGTCATGTTTCTTTTTCCAAGTCGTAACCGTAGACGAAAAAGCTACCTTCATAGTCGACTTGGCGTGGCATCACTTCATCGGTCGAGAAGAACCAAAATGTTTCGTCAGACACGTTGGATGACTCACAATCGTCATAAACACGCCACTCTGTTGCGCAATCTTGATCATTCCGGCATTATATACATGTCAACCCATGCGCCCACATGATAACCCAGCCTGCCAGCCACCCCCCCGAAGCCCTGACCTCCTCCTCGAGGCCCAAAACCATATTTTTAGAGAACCATCCAAAGGGAGGGACCGACGACGACTTCCTTCTGGCGACGCCCGATCGAAATCATCAAAAAGAAGGGGCGCTCGTTTTCATCTCAATTTCATAGGGGAAGCAGTGCGGTCATGGGCAAATCCTTGCGGTGGGAAAACTGCCAGGCAAAGCCGTTGTAGACTAGGCCTCACCAGCAGCTCACCCGCGCGCGCAAAGACATGCCATCCATGACCAAAGAGTTCCCCGGCCCGCAAGGCATAGAACGCGTGAAAGGACGTAATGAAGCAGTGGAAGAATACGGGGGTATCGATTTAACCCTGCATCTTCTTTCTCTTGCCGACCTGGGCAGAGAAACCGGTCTTGATGGCGGTAACACTTCGTCGGGAGCCACAGTTGTTGCAGGTGATAAAGTACAGACGGTTCTCACCCTTGTTGAGCTCGGTATCGGGAGATTTGCACGTCTTGCAGGTGACGTATTCGACTGTGAGAAGCGGCCGGTTAGCTTGACAAAATCTGGACGGATGCAATCGGTGGGTGACTCACTGATGTATTTTCGCACGACGTTCTCGATTTGCTTTTGCTGGAAACGACCCTTGATGACCAGTCTTCGGCTGCCGTCAACGGAACCGCTGGTACCCAACTCGGCAAAGAGGTAGGCCGTAACGTGCTCCTCGGTTCGCTTCATGCGCTTGCAAATCTCGGCAATGTTGGCAAAGACGGTCTTTCGGTTGCCTTCGCGCATGCACTGAGGTGGGGGGATCTTGTAGCTCTTGGTGCCGCTGAGGGCGTGGTCGGGGTTCTTCTGGGCGAGCTGGCTGAAGAAGCGGTTGAGGAGGAGGGAGTAGCTGATGGCCTTGGTCTCGTCGTGGGCCCAGATGCCGGTGCCGACCTCCATGTCACCCGTCTGCTCCTCGGCCACCTCGTCGCCCTCGGCATCCTTGACCTCGAGTTCCTTGAGCTTGGCAGTGAAGTCGTCGTCTTCGGCGCCAGCGTCCTTGACCTTCTTCTTCTTCTTCTTCTTCATGCTGAGGTCGAGGCCGCCTTCCTCGGCAGGGGCGGCGTCGTCGGCGGGGGCATCGGCATCGTCAGTCTTGACCTTCTTCTTCTTCTTCTTCTTGAGGAGGGAGAGGTCGAGACCGCCGTCGTCGGCGGGGGGAGCGTCGTCCAGGGCCGCGGCTGAGGGTTGAGGATCAGTAAAGGACTCCAAGGCGGCAGACAACGGTGGCGTACGAGGCGTGTGGGACTGGGCCGTCTCCTTGGGTTCCTCGGTAGCGTTGACCATGGTCACGGAGCCGTCAGATTCGACTATTATCTGCTCGTCGGTAAAGGTGACTGATTTGCGGGATTTGCGTGGTGCTACCTGCAAAGTGAAAGAAAAGAACTTGTTAGTAATCGGAGGAGAGATGCGGTTCGGGAGGTCGTCGACGGAAGCGGAGGTGGAAATGTTGAGTGAGAACTTGAGGTGTTGGTGGCGGTAATGGAAAATGTGAGTCAAAGCAAGTGCAGACTGGGGGCGTTGCGGGAAAGTTTGACAAGGCGACAGAGGACCAATTGGTACTGTGCTGGCCGTGCGGCAAAGAGTGAAGCGATACAGTGCGGAATTTTGGATGGAGGGGCCGTGAGTGTGTGGGCGTGGCTTGTGTGTGGTTGGAAGTTCTGTGTGTGTGTGCGCGACACGCACAAAAGGTGGGGTAAAAATATCCTTCGTTTTGGAGGGGTACTTTTTGGGCCTCGTTGGTGGGCTGTCTTGGGCTTTCGGGGCCGTGGATAGTGGTGTGGAAAGGCATTGAGGAAAAAAAAACAGGGCAAGGAACAGAGTCTCCTACTGGGAGCTCCCTGTACCGCACATGTGCCTTGTGTGCGTGCTGTCCGAATGCGCGGTATTGGTAATATGGACTGGTCTACTCACCGCGCCGTCCAAGGCCATGGCTGCGTCCGGTCTTGGTTGTTTGCTGAAAGCCCGAGGCTACTGACAGTCGTCCTGTCCAAAAAACGCTCGTTTCTTGAGTTCCAATCGCGGGGCCTCTTCGATCCGGGTCCAGGTTCGGTTCGCTTGGGATATTGACGGAGATGGCGGGTGGTGGTATGTCCTTGAGATGGTGCAGCTCAGTGACGGCCTTCTTCTTCGTCTCTTCCTTGCTTCTCGTTGTGAATTGTTGGCAGTTGACGTCGGCGGGGTGAGTTGATAGTTATGGCTCGTGATGTTCGGCTGATTTCTTGAGCCCCCTGCCGTCGCGGCCACTCAGCCGATGACCTAATAGGCCCAGATACCCGTCCAATCTGTAACGGCCGGACTCGGGGTCCCGGTCGTTCCTCCAGTCACGCTTTAGATCACGTGTCGGACCCGCCAGAAACCTTGAGCGAATCACGGCTCGCCGTTTCTTCTCCAACCTGAAGCTAGCTCCTAGCCAGCCGCCCCATGCGTGAATGACAGCCCGTTGAGCGACTCCCTCTTCGGCAATGGTAATGTGACGAAACAATCGCATTGATCCGACATCGTTCTGGTGGATTGGTTTGCGAGGCTCTGCTTCCTGGCTGATTCCAACGAGTTTCCCACCGCCTTCACCTGAACCCTTCTCTCCAACTCCGACCGACAACTTACAAGCTCTCCTGACGTGGCCCGAGGCCCCAACTACCTAACCTCAACCATCCTCCAAGCTCCGCCAACGGCTCAACACAGCGTCGACCTCCCCTCGCCAAGCTGGAAGCTCAACCCCCGCCGATCTCCTCCCGACCGCCTCTGTCTCGAATACATAATCCTTCCCCTCCGCTACGATGCCCGCCGCCGAATCTATCGTCGACCTCCTGCACGACACCTCCCTGTCAGATGACAAGGACGACGTCGACTCTCTGCCCTCCCTGTCCACCGAAGACATCTACTCCGACCCCGACTCCGACGCACAAGCAGAATGGGAGCGCAGTTTGGAACAGCTTCAGCTCATCCTGACCATGATGATTGTCCCCTGGATGGGTAAATTCTTTGGCAGAAAGTTTGCCTACTGGAGTAGGACTACCTCCGAGCTGGCCCTGAACCTGAAGACTGACGAGACACTCGATAGGCTGGACGAGATACATGACGTGGTACCACAACGTAGACGTCCGATGGACCAACAAGAAGGCCTTCAACGTTGCGGGGGCGGTGGGAGCGGCCACGACGCTATAGATGGACTAAAACAAGGTCGAGGTACCTGTCTCGAGCATGGCGGGTTAGGGGGCAAGGTTTTTGGACTTATTGAGATGATTAAATAGTTACAACGGTGTTTGGGTATTTGGGATGGTACCTATATAGAAGACTTGAACTCACATGCAACTACTACGTACGAAGACTGCCACTCTTCAAGAGCTAAGCACATATCGGCATGCGCAAAATGGACATAAACGTTTGGGACATGCCATACTCGATTAGAGCGGCAGAATTGAATCAACTACATAGTTCATAAACCTGTTCCGTGGCTCCTCGCAGTCCGGTGGTGCTCCAACTCAACCCATATATACATGAAAACATTACCCATACCCGAACATTGCTATTGCCAAGAACCCCTTGACCAAAACTTGGTCTTGCTAACATGATATATGCTGGCTCCCTACGCCAAACGTCCCAAAGTGTCCCGGCACATCCCAGCGCGCCAAGGGCAGTGAACCCTCTCAGTTTCGGCTCGCGCCCTGATTGATGGGTATATAGATTTTTGCAGTCCAGCTTGCAACGAACAGGAATGTTCTTGCTTGAGTTGGTCGCGATTTGTGGTGTTATGTCGACTCGAGGCCGAGAGTCCCAAGTGTGCTTTACACGCCAATCTGGGACATGCTAGGCCTGGAGGCTGAGCGGAAAGAACCTCCCACATGCTCGCGAGCGTCCTTGAATGAGAAGAAGAAGCTTCCAGCGTAGCTGGCAAACAGAAACCAGGCGAAGACGGCTCCTGCCTGAAGCTCACGGCAACGCTTCTCGTCGCTGTCGGATCCCCATGCGATCCAATCGCTGGGCATCTTCTTCACCTCGATATCGCCACAGTCGACCATGCGTAGCTTGGCCGAGACGACGGTGGCGGCAATCATGGTGAAGAGCAGGGCAACGCCGTCGAGAGGCAGGAGGATCATGGGATTGGCGAGAACCGAGGCGAAGAAGGCGGCAATGCCCGTTATGCTCACAAGCCATGACACTACCACGACGAACATGACAAAGTTGACGGCGGCAGTGGCGGTTCCAAAGGCATCGACGTTGGAGGCAATGACGTTGCCGACGATGGCTGTGAGAAGTACTGTGATGAGCAGCTCCGTGCATCGGAGGATCATCTTAATGAGGTTGACTCTCATGCTGGGCGGTTGGCAGTACGGGGGAACTTGGGGTTGAAGGAAAGGGGTTGATGTTCGAAGAGGCTTGGAAGAATGAGGCCTCTCTCGCGCTCAAGCCGACGGGTAGTTGAGGCTTGCGTGAATGGTGATGGTCGTAGGAGGTGATGATTGGGGGAATAGCTCGCGGAAGGGATACACGTCGAATTGATGAGATGAACAGAAATCGAATCGTAACGAAGACTTAACGAAACAGCGATTTCGAGTGGAGAGGTGGAGTTGTTGGGACGAGCGAGGTGGTTGTTGGTGGTGGATGGGTATATGGCGAGACTTGAGCCGGCAGGTCTGAGTGGTGTCTATCTCCCAAGCAACCAAGATGAGAAGGACATGGGGGAAGGTGGAGGAGGGCTGCCGGGAAACCGACCTTCTTATTCTCGATTAAATAGAGGCCGTTTCCATCCGAAAAAGAAATCCTTTCCTTCCTTTCGCATTGTCAAGCAAGCCTTGCAATTCTAGAATTGGAAGCGCTTCCCTTCCATGGCATGCTTTGTCGAATGATGGCTCTGTCTTTTTTGGGTACGTCGAGTGCGACTGCGAATGGCCTCACTGAAGGCCCAGCGCGACACGCCTAACGTCGTAGCTGTGGTCGATAGCAGGACAACGGCAGCCAATCGCCCAAAGCCGGCCGCGCAGGGTCTGCAACGGGCCGCAAAACAAAAGCAGAGCTTGCGGGTTGTCGACAGGCCGTTGGATTATCTCCAAGGCGTTTCTTCAGCCGCCTATTTTGAGGCCACGCAACTGCGTATGTGCTGGCATTGTTCCTTTCATTTCAACCCGACCTGCTCTTGCCGCATCTCGGCACCACGGAAGGCTGCTGCTTCAAGTTTGCTGCAGCTCGGGCGGTTGCTGGGGACCTGGGGTTGCTCCTTCCCCTCTCTGGCGGTTGGCGGGTGGACCACGAAGGCCGCAATTGCCAGTTGAGGAAGAGCCCCGCCGACATGGAGACTTTCATTGGATGGCGTTGCTGCTGCTGCAAACCGGGAGGGCACGAGGTGGGGTAGCATCCTCGGGGGGAAGCTGCGAGCCTGCGACGGTTGACGGGCGGCAAGAGCACTGCAGAAGCGCTGGAAAAAGCGCTGCAGGCGCTCGATGAGTAAGTGCCCAAGCATCCGCGTGTCTGCTCAGATGGTCAGAGGTTGCGCAGCTTGGCACCAATCGTTAACATCACATCGTCCTGACACGACCCCGACATCGAATTCGAAAATAGACGCACCTTTCGCCTTCCTCTTACTCGCCAATTGCCACCTCGTGATCGTATTGGGACGTCTCGTTCTCGACGCTCCCGTATCGCAAATATTGGAACGCCAGGAAAACGCCAGGACGGCTGCTAGAGTGGCGTTAAGTTCCTCTGATCTTCGATTCAAATGCCGCGTCCGACGGATTCTTGATGTTGCCTCTTCACCGCTTTTCGCTTTGCTTGTGCATCCACACGCCTTCACTTCTTTCGTCGTTTGCCGCGGCATGGAACTCACCACAAGACAGCCTCAACTTTGCATCCACCTCCTCCTAACTCACACCATGGATGGCAATCGACGAAACATCACCATGTCAAGTCCCGTCTTGACTAACGCACAAGGTTTCTCTTCTGTGTCCTGCTATTCGACCATCAAAGTTCCTGACTTGGCTTTCTGTTAAGGTTGCCGCGTGGTTGCTCCCGGTCGGCACTTCTTGATAACAGCTCTGTGTCGGGCCTAGACAGGATGGTCATCTCCTCGGACCTCACTTAACCCTATGACACGGACATGTTTCTCGATTCTTGCCCTATCCCGATAGAGTCCCCAAGAATGGCGGCGTTGATTCCCAATCCAGGCATAATACTGACTTTCCATGGGATTCAAGAGAAACCTCCGTTGAAGGACCGACTAAACGAACCTGGTCCCCAGTTACTCTCTTTGTCGGCCGGGCCGGGCGTCGAATCGAAAGCTACCCCACGCATACTACATACCCAGCTTTCTGGGATCAAGGCTTCAACAAAGTTTCAAGACACAGCCCGGTCACTCCATTCTGCGACGAATGGCAACCGAGTCAGTCAAACGAAGTTTACACCTTGATCCTCCCACTTTCCGCCTCAAGATTTTTCGCCAATGCCGACACAATGGCTATTCGAAGACATTGGCTACATGACGAAATCGATCAAAGACAACAAAGGACGCAAGAAGGAAACCTTGCTATAATCGAGAAGAGTTGAGGTGTTGGGTCTGTTGGCTCCAAAATAGGACCAGCAAGCCCGCCTGACCAAAACGAGACGCGCCGGTTCACCAAACCATCGCCATCCAACAAGGCACCGCTCCCGTTGCAAGTTAGCACCACCCTTCTGGGGTCCCTACCGGCAAGGTGATGCGATACGGCACGGCAAAAATGGTCAACATCTAGACACCATCATCCCTGTCAAATCTGTCATTGTTTGCTTCAGACCCTGGAGTCCAAGGGGTAGATCCGCTGTCAAGATCGAGATGAGAGGTCTGAGCCTCGTCGACCGCGCGAATGACTTGCATGGTGCCCGATATTTCGTATTCCCGTCTCCATACAAACGCGAGATTCGAATATTCTTCTTTGAAGCCCTCACCACCAAGTTCCTGCCTCACCAATATCGCCGTCTCTCCACGTGTGAAACAAGAGGGTCATCTCCCAAGCTCTGCCAACTCAGCTGTGCCCCCCCTCGGCCAAACCCAATGCCGCCCGAACACGAGGTCAACCGCGCCGTCGGGTCTTCCTGTTATTGTTGACGGCGACCAACAGCTGTCGGCTCAAACCTTCGCTAAGGAGGCAGTCTCGCCTGAGAGTGAGACCCCTCAGTCCTCTCGGAGCTTGACAGCGTTTGTACTCGGTACATGTTCCTGTTCGGTCTTGGCCCGACACACACCCATCCTTCGTTCCGCGGACCGACGCCTCATGCGCCGATTGGGAACGAAAACTTCACCAGACGAAACGCTATTGTCCTTCGTTGTCCCCACTAGGGACAAGTCAGGCCTGAACGAGCATCATCGGCAAACTCTCCCCCCAAGGACAACCCCAGCTGGGAAAGGGCCAGCCCACGAAGCCGCCTTCGCGATTCCCGTTCAGGCATTGTTCTAGAAATGTTATGGGTTCACACCCGCGTACGTCCACACGCGTCACTCTCTGGCTTCATCCCCAGGCAAACTCCATACAATAGACTTTCACGGGATCCCTCAACTTACCGTCTTCCTGGCTTGAGCGAAGAAAAAGGCGCACCCACCACTCAAGCTTTGTCAAAAGTCCGGGAGACCTCTTCTAGATTCTGTTCCATCCTCTGACCAGCCCCTGGGCGGACGCCTCATGACGAGACTCTTGGAGTTGGACGTCCAGACCGTCCAAGGCATGTTTCACCTCTTCAACGTCTCCGCATCGAGAACCATGTTAGTATTCCAGCTCGGTGGAAGCGAGGCGCATCCCAGCCAGCCGGTTAGGCAGAAGGCTGTGAACCGGGATCTGGGGGTGAAACCCTCGAGACCGAGTTCTGGACTCCTTACCCCTGGCCGTTGTGACGTTGACGGCTTGAGGGGGCGTTGGCGAGGCGGAGAAATAATGAAGCACGGCAAGGTTGAAGTCGATTTGGCAAGGGATCACGAAACAGGTCAGACTGCAACCTACGGCGTGAGCTTCAAATCTTGGCTTTGCTCTTGGCTTTGACGCCTCGGCGCGAAACCCTCTCTTTCTCAGCTGGCGCCTTGGGAGCTAGCCGTTTCGGAGAGTTTTGCTAGAAAAAGTCGCCTTCGATCCAGGGACGAGCTGACTTGCCGGCAGTGGAAACGGCTCTATACCGAACTGTTGGCGGCAATATCGAGTGAAGGTTGAGTCGGGCAGCCAAAGTTCGGACGTGTCTTGCCCCGTTCGTCATGATGATGGATATTGGATTGACAGGCGGGCGTTTCTGGGCCTGGAACCAGGTTTCTATATTGACTTTTGACGTCTTCTTAGCAACACGTCACCCTATTCCTCATGACCAGGGTTTAACTTCAAACCTCGATCACATTCAGGCAGAAGGCACGAGGCCAGCAAGCCCCCGTATCTCGTTTGATGCTGGTCGGGCGCGAATTGGACCAACATCGGCATTGCATTCCTGATCATGCGGAAGATGAAGCTCTCACCGCTCTTTCGTTGTGCGGTCGGATATGACTAGACGTTCGGTCGAGGCTGGTGAGGCGTCATGGTTCAGGAATGCCTTGGGGTTTGTCTAGTTGTCAATCAATCAAGATCAGATCAGGATTCGTCCAAACTATTAAGGCGCAGTCAACTTGGAAGCGCGAACACATTGGGATGGCATCCTCCATGCAATAGGAAATTGCATCAGCTACTATTGCCAATAGCTCGATTCCTCGGTACCATTTCAGGCAGAAACTCTAATCATGTATGCAGGATAGCCGTCTCTGGCGAGGGCTCCCGTGATGCCCTATGACATTGCCCCCATCCGCCTTTAGCCTAAGATGGGACCAAGGTTCAGTCAGACCTCCCCCCCCCCCCCCAAATAACGCCTTTTTGTTCGAAGTGTGTAGCTACCCCGCGGCGCTTACAGCGCATCGAGATTGCCCCCCATGAACCAGCGACTCATCTCTCCGGGTCCTATCGGGGCAAAGGTTTCGGGCTGCTGCGCCGTCAGACTGTCCCTCTCTGGGTCGGCGCCGTCGAAGACCAGAAACGACGGCCGGTGATCATAGGGCTTGAAGATTTGAGACGATGGACGGTGATCATAGGGCTTGAGGATGTCATTCGTCCACTCGGAATCCCGTGATACCTCCTTCCCGTTGAACATCACGTCGCGCCTGTACAGGAGCGGCTCGGCGCAGAAGCCGGTTGGGAGATTGGTGACGGCGTCGGGCGTCATGCCCACGCGGAGGCTCTGCTGCGACGTGCTGACCCCTTCGATGGAGGCCCCGTTGGCGTTGGGGCGGTAGATGGCGGTCCCGCGGCTCTGAGCCCAGACGCTGGCGGCGGCCGGGAGTTCTCGCAGGAGCTTGCCCGTGGTGTAGAGGTTCACCCAGGGCTCGACACCAATGGCAAAGGCGGTGCCGCCCATGACGGTGTGCATCAGCTCCTGCGTGAGGTCGGCCTCGACGACGGTGGTGTTTGGGCCGGCGAAGAGCTCCCGGTCCGCTTCTTCGGTCTCGCGCAGCTGGAAGTAGGCGCTGATGGTGTTTTCGAAGGCCTCGTGAAAGTAGGGGGTGCGCCCGATGTGGCTGTGGCTCTGCCCCTTGTAAGTCGCCTTCACGGAGCGATGCGGCTGGTGTAGGTGCTGGGAGCCTGTCATGCGCGCCTGGAAGTCTTGGTTCCACGATTCTACGTACTTGCCCTTCTCAGAGTGAATGATCTCGGTCTCCAGGCGGAATCGGCGGCGCAGGTAAAGCCCGTAGCTCTTTTCCTCGTGGGTGCCGTTCTTGGACTGTTTGGGAGGGCCGTTGGACTGCGTGTGCCACTGGAGGGAGTTGTGCGTAATAGTAGGCATGGTGAGCGAGGTAGTACCGTTTCCGGAATCGAACCACTGGAATATCTTCACGCCGAGGAGCCAATCCCCGGCCTCGACCTTTCTGCTCGTGACGTTGTTCCCGCCCAGCCCGAGGTCCTCGTCGTGGAACTGGATCACGTCGACGGCCAAGAAGTGCGCCCGGCCGTCGCGCAGGAACGGAAGCCACGGCGAGAGGTCAATCTCGAGCTCGCGCAGGTCAAAGGCCTGAGGCGGAACGACGGGGCGGTGCATAGGAAGGCCGACGCCGCCGGGGGCTACGACGGGGCACGGCCACGCTATGCCGGCCGGGTGCCCGTCGATGGAGAGGCGGAGTTCGCGGAGGCCGCTGCCGTAGCCGAGCGGGGTGGCGACCGTCGAGGAGGGGGGAGCACCGAGCGGGGGCCGCTGCGAGTTGGGCGGGTTGCTCCACCAGTACTCCTCGTCGCCGCGGGCTGTCGCCGCGATGGAGACGTGGGCGCGGCGCGTGTTGGGCGGGAAGCGTACTGGTGCCGCCGCATTATCCGTGGGATACGTCCATTGGCCTAGAGGGACGATGGCATGGGCGGGTTCGCCATGCGAGCGATGTTCGGGGGATATCCAAAAGGTCGCCGTGAGGGTGACGTTGAGCGAAGCCACGTCCTCGTCCAAGTCGGCACCGGGCGAGTCGAGTATTCGAAAGGCGAGCTTATGAGGCTTCCTCCACAGGCTCAGGTACGGCGTGGCGTCCTTGTGCAAGCCCCAGACGACGCCGAGGCCCGGTCGGGGTTGGGCCGTGGTCATGCGCCAGATCTCGACGTCGTCGAGGGAGAGCGTGGCCAGGCGGTCGGGACGGTGGCCCGTGGCCGAGATGCTGAGGTTGAGGAGGACGCGGTTGAAGTGGCAGTTGAAGGGGGGGATGTACTGCGCTGGTGCGTGTTAGTCGGCTTTACAGTGAGACAGAACTCGGGATAATACGAACCGACTATGGGCTCTGATTTGCGAATGGTGCGCCCGGCAAACATCCTCATCTGGCGAAACCCCAAATACTTTCTCCGCTGGGCCTCCGCGACCGGAACAGTCTCCTCCTTCATCGTGTCATGCTCAACGACGACATAAGGTGGCAGCGGCGCGGCTCTAATCACCCCCTCGGGACCCTGAACCGGCCCCGCGAGCTGGAAGACCGACTGGGGATGCCTATCCGGGTCTCTCGCCGTGCGGTCCCGTTGCTCGACCTCCTCTTGCTCCCTCACGCGCTGCTCGATCTCGTCGTAGATGCGCGGCCGGTCCTGGACGGGATACATGTGGTCGTGGAACTCCGGGTGCAGTTCCCAGTCGTCCTCGACGTCTTGGGGGGCCGGCGGAGGGGGAGGGCGGAGTGGCGTGGTCGTGGGTGTGGGTGCGGACTTCGGGGGACTCTGGGGAGGGGAGTCGTGGGACGGGTCCGAGGCGGGCTTGGCGAGGGAGTCGGTGTTTCGAAGGAGGGGGACGCCGTGGTCTGGGTGGGACGCGGGGTCGGAGTCGGAGGTGGCGGGGCCGGCAGTTGTGGAGGTGCTCCGGGGGTTTGAGGCGACGGCGCCGGTGCTGCATAGTAGGGTCAGAGCGAGGAGCGCCAACCGGCGGGCTCGAAGGGGCGTGAGGTCGGATCGCGGCATTTCTGGATGTGAAGTTGAGTGTCCATTGTCTACGGTAGGTCTGTCCTCAGTTGGTGCGTGGAAGATGTGTTCTGAAGAAAAAAACCGTTGCAGGCAGAAATGGTTCAAGCGTCCGCCCGTTGGAGAATATGACGCCCAAGACCTCAAGGCGGGCAGGTACGAGCCGGTCACCTTCACCAACAGACAACTACCATCGGCACTTGGAAAACCCCCGTCTACCGCGAATCAGATGATGAGCAATCACGATACATATTTTTTGCTGATTTCTTTTTAGCGTCGTAATCACTTGGTCTATCTATCCATGGTGAAGCACGCTACACCGGTGGGTGTTATCCTAATTAATGTCCATAAACGGATACAGGAACAGAGGAACCGAAGCGAAATTGAACGTGATGCTACTACCGACCATGCCGAAGCAAAACTCGGACCCGATGCTACCAAGAATTAATAATCACGAGAGAAAAACATAAAAACCGATAGTCTAGGGAGTAGGTAGAGTGAGAAAAGAAAATACAGTGACAATGAATAATGATAATAATAAAAAAATAGGGGAACGGTCGTCGGATGGCGGGATGCCTCCCGTCCCCGACACTCCCTCGGCTACAGGTCATCAGGTCAACATGGCCAAGACCAGCGCGGAAAACAAATGATTATGCGTAAACCCAGTCAGTAGGTGAGAGGTACCTGACCGCCGAGACCTCTCGGGGCTGAAGAATCAGCAGAAATCGACGCGAGTCAACCACCCATGCCGAGACCATCTCTTCATGACACAGTCAGTCAATGGTACAACTCTATCCATCCAGAGGTACCAAGTCCATAATTCCTGTAAGCACCAAAAAAAGGGAGAAACGCAAGAGGGCAAGGCCGAACCAAGGACAGGGCTGCCATTGGGAAGGAGCGAGCGAGCGAGCATGGACGAAACCTCCTTCCTCCGTTCTCGCCAAGAGGCGATACTGTAATAAAGTGGGAGGGAAAGGAGGGGAAACATGAGATGCAGCATGCAAATCCTCACTTTTGCAAGTTGCCATGACGCACGTCGTCGGTACATTTCCATGGTCTTCCCAGTTGAGTGACCCAGTCGGCCGTTATTATTTCATGTCACTCTCTTTTTTCTCTCTGAGATTTCTTGACCCACACCTTTCTCCTCTCTCCTCTCTCCTCTCCTCTTTGACTCCTCTTCTTCTTTTCCCCAACGGACGGGCGGCGGCCCTGTGAAACAAGAAAGAGTCCGTGTGTCCCTTGTGACATGCAGCCTGCGGGATACCCCGGTCTGCAGGGAAGGAGCCTCAATTCTCAACAGGTTTGAGGAAACAGAGCCATTTCCACTTTGAACGCGGTGCATGCAATCAATGCATGCATGCATGCAGCGCGACACTGGCCTATTTTTTTTTCCTTCAATGCCCCGTCACGTTTGATGGGCGGGGCGGGGCCCAAGCCCTCCAACTCGCTGTTATTCGTACGCATTAGTACGACGGTAGGGCAAGGGCCTCAGAACTGTTGCAACCCGTTTGACAATGTGACTCCACACGTCGACGACGCGCCACACAGGCCGCCAGGCAAAAAAAAGCCACGAGAGCATCCATCCAAATCCATCCATCCCATCCCATCGCAACCCAACAGCGGGAGATGCAGTCGCTTACCGGCCTGCAAGAAGAGGGCGGGAGCCACAGGGGGGCCCGGGGCATCATGGGCCATGCGTCCGCGAGGAAGAAGGGGAGCCAGGTCCCCCGAGAGGCCGTCGTTGGGAACCGCGTTGGGATCCCTCCCTCGACCGAGAGCAACAAGAAGCAGAGAGAGGGAACCGGGTCAGGGGCGGCGGATCTCTCTCGGCGTTGTCTCTCTTCTATTTCCCTTTGTCTATGTGGGTTTGCTTCCCTTCGGATATTGGTTTTGGGCATGGCATATCCGAAGTCTCAACTGTTTGCTGGGATGAGATGATATCACCAGCAGCCGAAGGAGGGAGCCTCAAAGTTCAGCCTCCGCTCTTGTCTCCTCTTCGGAGAGGGGGAGAGGGGGAGAGGGGGGGTTTCGCTTTCCCATGTCCTCGGTTGCTCGCGACCTTGTTGATGTTGGGCAGTTGTGGACATTTTGGATTCCATTCTTTTTTTTTTCTTTCTCGCGTCGGAGCATTTTCTTTTTTTCCTTCTCTCGTTGTTCCTTTGCGTCTTCCAAAAAGGAACCCCACTGCGAAGAATGGTTCCATGGACGGTCCACGGACGGGCGCGGTCTCGGCAAGCCGGTTTCCCTTAGGGACTGCCATGACACCGGCCGGTGGGACCATTTGCTCCGGGCCATTCTTCTCAATCAC
>JAMQMW010002513.1:8804-20019 GCA_024115155.1 Thelonectria blattea
TCCCCTTTGGCCAAAGAAGCCTCAAGTTTGTCATTTTGTTTTTTGACCATTCGTTCTAGTTTCCCCCCGTCCCCGTTGCATTTGTGCTTTGATGACACCGCTTTTCTCTGGAAGGGACTGTTGTTCCGCAAACCCCCATGAATCGAACGAGCAAACGTATGGAAAAAAAAAAACCAGATGCTGCAAAGAGAAACCAAACGCGACGCAAGCATCCAGAAAAAAAGCGGTAAAAGAGAAAGTATCCTTCACGTACGCCGACTCCCATGTTGTTCTTGATGTGTGATTAGATGTTTTTTTCCGGCTTCGTCATCGGTCGTCTTGGTGCGCTGGGCTTGAAAGCGTCCGGTTGCTCAGCCACTGTACATGGCCTCGAGCAGGTAAATAAAGCCAAATAGGAGGAAGGAGGCGGCGCCACCGACGGTGACTGCGACTTGTTAGTAAACCAGTGTTCGCACGACTGCAAATGGTTGGAGACACTGTACTCACCGACTTTGAGACTGACGCGGCCGGCGATGGCGCGGCCGCCAATGACGGCGATGCTGGTGCAGAGCATGTGTCCGGCAGAGGCACCCAGCGTGACCCACCAGTAATCCTGACCGGCCGCCATGGCGACGGTGGCAATCTGGCTGCGGTCTCCCCATTCGCCGAGGAAGGTCATGGCAAACGTCTGCACCCAGGCAGGGCTCAGGAGCAGCGAGAGCAGGTTCCCGGCCCCCTGAATGGCGCTCGACACGGCACCCTCGGCGGCGCCGGCGCCTCGAACGGGGGATTGGGATGGCGATCGAGGGGGGGAGATCAATCGGTTGTTGGTCCTTGACCTCCTTCCGTTGAGGCCCATCTCGAGGGCGTAGGCGTCCACGGAGCCGCCTCGCTTGCGACCCATTTCCTTTTCCTTCTCGGCGAGCTCCTGTTCGACTTCGTGCATCTCGGCAGAGACGCCCTCGTTGGGGTCCATCTGAAGACCTTCGCGCATCAACTTGGCTCCAAAGACGAAGAACAGGAGCGCGGCAAGGAAGCTGGTGAGGCGCTTGGGGACCAAGGCCGGGACGGCATGGCCCATGACCGCCGAGAGAACGGTCATGACGACCAGCGCTCCGGCAGCGGCTGTGAAGACGACCATCCGGTCATGCTTCATGGCCATGAGGGCGGCCACGAGGAACGTCTTGTCGCCAATCTCGGAGAAGATGATCATGGTGAAGGAGAGGAGGAATGAGTGGAATGGCTGAATGATGCTTTCCTCGTCATGGTCGTCTCCCACAGTATCAGCGGCTCCGGTCGAGTCGAGTTTGGTCGAGTCGGGAACAGGGGGCGCATTGCCGGTGGGCCTTTCGGGGAGATCATCTGGCTTCTGGGAGGTGTCAAGATCAAAGTAGCCAGCGGTAGGAATAGAGGTATGCTTACGTCCAATCCGGTGTAGTCGGCCTCGGTGGCCTTTTCGGACGGCTTGGTGATGGTGTCCTCGTCGGTCTCCTTGGAACCCTTGGAGCCGTCGGCAGCCTGAATCTTCTTCTCCTCGCTATGAGGCAAAGGGGGTTGTTCCTTTGGAGGCGGAGGCTGAGTGACGACCTTTTCGCCGGTTCGGTCCTCCTCGGCCTTTCTCGCCTTGGACTTTTCCGTCATGCCACCCTCGAGACCGGTCTTGCCGTGGGCGGCATAATCGCGGTTCTTATCAAACATTACGCCGTCATTGGACTCGGGGATCTTTTTCCCGTCCACGACAGTCGGATCGTCGGGCCGGCCGTCGAGCGGAGGGAAGCCCTTTTGGGTGCCGTCGGAGCCCCGTTTCGCACTGTCCGAGTCGACAAAGGGCCCGAGATGCGGCTTCCCATCCTTGCCGTCGACGGGGGCGTCTTTGGTGGGAACGCCGTGTCGCTTGTTGGCGCTCGGAGGAGAAAGGGCATCGAGATCGTCCGGGGGAGTGATGGCTCCGGCGGCGTCTTGCGGGTAGCTGGCGACGGCCACGGCATTGACGAGGGCCGGGAGGAGCAAAAGGAGAAGCGACGAGTGTTTGGGTTGGAACTTCATGGCGGAGGCGGCGCGGGCGGACGAGAAGGATGTTTCGGGAGGGGTGTGCAAGCCCAAAAAACTCGCAAATACGCCGTCGTGGCCGCTATGAGAAGAGTCGAGTAGATTGCGAGGAGACGAAGGACGGAGGCGGTGGTGGTGGGAGTGGGAGAATCTGGAGACGTGTTTCGACTTGGTGATGACGACTCGTGTTCGCACTGAATGGTCAGCAAACCCGTGACTTGGTGCGCCAATGGAGACGGGACTCGGCAGCAGACGAGGCGAGACGAGACGAAAAGGAAATAGAAATTAACAAAAACGCAGCAGAGTGCTCGAGCGAAGAATTATGCGACAGCAGAAAGGAAGAAAAAAAAAAGGGGGATTAAGGACGGTTTGGAGAGTAGAGTTGACACGATGGGATTGGAAAGGGTTGAAATGGGATTGGGGCGGTCGGCTGCCTCGATTCAGAAATAGAAGCATGCGGAGTTAGCCTTTCAGGGGATCAGGTACCTATAATCACTAATTGCAGTTCCGTTGTGCCTGGGTGGCACTATCCGACCCGACGACGGCAATTGGCTTGCGGGGACCAGGGCTTGAAGTTTGAATCCATCCATCGCGAGTGTTTGGGCCATTTCGAGAAAAAAACGACGAGAGATTTGAAGAGACGAGCAAGAGAAATTGGAATTGATGAAACAATATTTGTGCATGCTCGGAGTTGTATGTAAATTTAGCAAAGAGAATCGGCACATATACGAATAACATGCACGTAGCCGTTGGAATGCCGTGACGTACCGTGTTTGTACTCTGCAGTTCGGTGCCATGCAAGTACTTTCATCCCACAGCCAACCCCAGTAACATCGGTACGTACCTCATCTAAAGCTCCCCCTCACATCGAACATCTCACTCTTTACAGTCTTCCATCCCGCCCTCTTCACGCGGGCATGCAGACGGCTGAAATGTGCCCGCTGCGGCTGCGGTAGACGTGGCACACCCCAGAAAACGCCACAGCTGCCTGCTTTAGTCGATAGGTGCGTGCCGTGTCTCAACTCGCACACCTATTTATCATCACCCCGCCTCTCTCTCCCTTCTTCTCCCTGCCTCACCATTTCTCTCTCCCTTCATCCACTCGCTGGCCTTTCGTCGTCTTTCTTCTCATCCGCCATCATGTGTGTCCCTCGATACGTCAATCCCGGCCACGACAACCGAGGCTGGCTTCGTCTGAACCCGTCTCTCGGCGACGATGATGATACTGATGCCGACATTCGAACTCTCCCGGAACGGCCTCGTCGCCCAGCCCGTCCGGACCGTCCTGACCGTCCGCGTTTTGTCCCCCCGACTGATCTTCCTCAACGGGACGACGTCCAGGAAGACGCCGCCGAGAGCGAGACTGCTTCGGCCGTCGGCGACGAGAACGTGCCTCCGGCTGATGATGGTGATCCGCCTGCCTACTCCCCTCGTCCCGTCTTCGAAGGGAACCGCCCTCACCAGGCCTTGAGCGAGATCAACCCCCCTTCCCCTCGAACTACGCGAGGCCCGGATGGGAACGTGATAGTGCATTACGTCTCCAGTTACCCTTCCACTGCTCCTCAAGATGAAGCAGAAATCGCGTCCAGAACTTTAAGCGAATTCTCCGATGACTCTGGAAGCCCTCCTCCTCCGCCGATGGTCCCCTTTGCCGTCCCCGAGCTGCCGCACTCCCCGGTTGCTCCCGTTCCTCTTTCTGCCCATGACCATCACGGCATCACCCAATTCGACTTGGACGGTCCCCCTTCGGATCAAGAGGAAGCGGCACCGCCGTATTCGCTTGTGGACAATGGAGGAGATGAGTCCAGAGAGCCTCCTCGTTCGCCAAGGGTCTCCTTTACTATGACCGAACTACCCAGCGTCTCTCGCATTTCCTCCGTCCCCCGCGTTCCTCGTCGGTCGCGATCACCTTCGTACAACAGCGGAGTGGTATTCGTCCCGCCCAACTCTGGAAACTTGGGTCTAAACGACATACGCCGCATGCTGAACCGGCAACAGCGTCGAGGTTGAGTCCTTCTGGTAAGGCCCCTGGGATAAGAATCTTGATGTCCCGACCTGTATAGCTGACCAGGCAGGCAATTGTGCCATGGCCTTGACCAGATGGAAGGGTGACAAGGACTCGATACTATCTTTCACTATTACGAGATCACTAGCCACAAAGCATCAAGGCACTCACTTGCTTGTCTGGGCTCAAGCCATACTCGGGATATGGACTGGCACATTCGCTCCTTTTTCATAGTGCAGAACTACTGTCATGGCCGATATTCTACAGTGCCATGACTATCGCTGTATCCTTCAGCACATGGCCTCAATGACTTGTCTCTTTGATCAATGTGTGAAGTCGTCTACTGCCTAGTTAATTGGCGTGAAGTCGTCTACTTCCCAGTCAATGGGCGTGAACACTCAACGCCCTGCCTTAACGTCCAGCCTACAACAGGCCCTCTGCATTTCTCCAGACTCCAACGATGCCCCGGGCCGTGAAAAACGGCACATTTACTGCCATCTCGTGGCCAAGCAGCGGGCAGAAAGCCCTAAGACAGAGACATCAGGCACTCCGGCTGCCCGATAGCGGCCTCGAGGCCAGTACGGCTTGTTCCAGACGCCCTCCCTAGCACCCCCATCAATACCCAACTCGTTCAACCGCAACTCCCCAAAGCCCCCCTCCCCAACAAGACATCTGCCTTGAGCCGTGCATGTCGACTAACCCTCAACGAGCAACATGATCCCCTCCCTACCGAACAGCCTGCATATGAGCCCCCACTGATCACTTGACCAAAGACGGGCCTCAACCCGTCCCCGCGAGACATGATGATGTACTGCACACTACGGCTTCCGAGAGATGAGGCCTTGGAATAAAGAAGACGATAAGCAATTGCGCGGCTTGCATTGAGACAGAAATTGAGGGTAAGAATCCCCGCGTGATGGGCGACGTGGTGGGCTTGATTCGTGGGACGGCCAGCCAGTCGAGGGACTCGTAGCACTTGGCGTCTGCGGTGCTGACCGGCTGCATCAGTCGCGGGGAGGGGGCTGGCTGTTGGCTCTTGGGTGAGACGGCAGCTTCAGA
Organism: Thelonectria blattea; assembly: GCA_024115155.1. Taxonomy (NCBI): domain Eukaryota; kingdom Fungi; phylum Ascomycota; class Sordariomycetes; order Hypocreales; family Nectriaceae; genus Thelonectria; species Thelonectria blattea. Next base: position 13,897 of record JAMQMW010002513.1, read on the forward strand.
AGCAATTGACTCTCGCTTCTTTTGTCTGGTAGAGTACGTCAATGGCAGCTGTAAGCGTGCCTAGACCCTCAACTGGTCAGTTCGAGTACGGGTCACAAGGGTGATGAATGTTTGGCTCGATACTTCCTCGCGCTGTTAGCATTGAAGAGGGTTGATTAATGCGTCTGGTTCATTCTGGTTGACCGAATCAAGAGCATATCTCGGCAAGGCGATTCACGTATCTACTACAGATCAGGTATCAGTGCAGGCAAAGTCACGATACTTAACCCTTTGTATTAAACATTAATCATCCATTTACTACCATTAGTTACGAGTCCACCATATCTTACAGTCTTTCCCCCTCCCCTTCACGACCCCCTCATCAAAACCGCCGGCGAACTCGCAACCCGACCAATCTCCCCAACCGGACACGGCCGATTCGCAGCCCTGTACAAACAAATACACAGCATCCCCTCCTCGTGCAAAGCACCCCTATGGACCTTCCCCTCGTCCTCGTCGCAGAGCTCGTACCTCCCCTCCCTCCTCGCCTTGACGTAGTACGGTCCCTCGGGCAGGGTAGAGTTGGGCCGGCAGAGCCAAACCCTGTCCCAGAGGATGAAGTTGTACTCGGGGATGCCTAGACTGGTGGCTCTGGTCCAGGTTTCGTTGGTGGGAGTGTTGTTGGCGGTGCTGGTGAGTGGGTTAGCTTTTCTTGGGGGGAGGGGAGTAAGTGGTGGGCGTACTTCATGTTGCGGGTGTTTTGTAAAGACATGTTGGTTTTGAAAAGAGCGTGTTGATGTGTATATTCTTTCTTGGTCTTGTCATCGAAAAGAGCGTGTCGATATGTTTCTTCTTTTTTGCTAACGAGCGTCTTCAAGTCTGTTGATGTCTTCAGGAATTCGGATGCCAGACGACGACGACGACGACGACGACGAGAGAAGCATGTTATATACCCTATCATCCCCAGGTCCGTAGGAAAAGGTCTCCAAACGGGTGTACCTGTCAAACGGCCTCGGACTTGCATCATAATCCAGATTTGAGTTTCTCCCGGGGAGTTCCTGTGCAAGGTACGCCCGAGGCATGACACCAAACTTGTGACGCAACAACGGTATGGCGGCTGCGTCAATAAGCGAAGAGCGCAATTGTTGGAAGAGGTTCTGGAGGGGTGGAGGAACGGTGTACTTGGGGTATTCAGTTCGAGATTTCCCTGGGATAGATCCCTCGAGCTATCTCAAAGAAGTGTCGAACTGAAGACCCCCCCAAGTATTCGTATCAACTCGCAAGCGAGCAAGTCGCAACAAAGGCATCGGGCCTCTCCAGCCGCTCGAAGCAGTCAGTCGGCCGGCGAAAACGCCTTGCGGATGCCGGCGGCAGCAGTCTCCCCGTTGCGGCAATCGGCCATGCACTAAGTCCCTACAGTTTTCAATCATGGAGTGACTTTTCACACCGTTGCCCCTTATTATTTCGGCGCTTTCAAGGCGCGAGATGCCTTCCATGTGAAAGGTCTCGGACGTAGGGCAGAGCACAAGTCCAAGGTGACCTCGTACGGCGTGTTCCTCCGTGGTCGATCAAAGGCATGTGCTTGTAGGGGAAATGCTTCCACTGTCTTCGCTTGTCCCCAATGTCCATCTAAATCTGTGCTCATCACGTCGTCTTCCCGCAGCGTCACAAGTGAGCTCCCGGATATCTACAAACCAACATCGAACTCGGCGTGGCAAGATAAACCACTGACGCCAATCCCGTTCGGAGACCGAGGGTTCTGAAACGCCTCGCTCGCTATGCAGGACCGTCTTTGGACAAACCCGCCCGGAAAGATCCAGACGAACGTTACACTACCGGCCACCAGGGTACGCCCACGCTCGCACCGTTTCTGGGAACTCGAGTAATTGCCCGTCTGCTGATTCGGGTCGCACTCTTGGACTTGTCCGACGGATACCCCCGTTTCTCGGCTCTCGTGGGCTCGCACGAGTCCTTCCGGGTGCTGCGTCGCTTTTCCCACGTCCTGTGCGCGCTTGCTGCTGGTCGTTCAGGCCAGCGTGTCTCAGTTAGAGAGAAGGCTCTCCCAAATCAACACCGAGAAGCACTTCCCGCTGTTCTTGGAGAGGAGTCGCAGAGACAAGAACGAAGAGAGACAGGCGGTGGTTTTGGAACTGCGGGAGGCCATGAAGACCTACCTTACCATCCCTTTCCTCAAAGGAACTTGCCTGGCCAAAAATAGTAACAATATCTGCTTGGACGAGATGCTGGACAGGAGCTTCCTGGTTTCTGCCCTGAGGAGGGCGCATCATCGAGACGTAGAGAGCCTCGAGAACTGGACGACAGGTAACGGCTGCGTCGCCAGGGAGGACACGCACTTCCTCAATCACCGTGACGACCTTTTGTGCATCGCTCGACGGGAGACGGGCTGGTTTCGTCGCTCGAGCGGTCCGTCTCGGAGAAGCTGCTCTCTGAGCAATGTACAAACATTGCCTTGTCGCCACCAACGGCCCTCCGTCGTACCTTGCACGGAGGACTGACCCAAGTCTGGCGAAACGTCTCTCGAGATGCCCACATGCACATCGACTCGCACGAGTCGATGACCTTTCTCAACCGCGCCCTTGTGACGCCCATCCTGATCGCGCTGGTCGTTATCCCGATTGTCATCTACAACCCCTCCTCCAGCCTGAAGACGCGCCTGGCCATCGTAGTCGCCTCCACGAGCGTCTTCCAGGCCGTTCTGGCTATGCTCACCAGGGGAAGGGCGCCAGATGCAGGCCGTTGCCGTCGTGACGTAAGGACAACACAACGGATGTTCCCGACAAAACGGGAGAGACTGGGTTTTGGTGGCGAAGGAACAGCTTCACAGGTACACAACGGTGCCGGTCGTGTTCATCTCTGAAGCGTCCACGCCCGCGAGTTGATGCGTCGAGGAAGGCATTTCGGAGACCGTCGAGCTCTTTCCTTCACCGGTCTCCGTGTACGACTGACGAGGGCCTCACTCCGTGTTTTGGCAAGATTGGCGGGAGATATGCACAACTTGCACGGGATGTCACGGTTGCACCTTGGGTACCTTCTCGTATCAGCACCTGACGCGTATATTCACACATGGCATCAGACATGGACATCGGATACAGATATAGACACACACAAGGACACAGAAACAGACACAGACACAGACACAGACGAGGACACTCGCACCAACAATGTTTGATAAAACTCCCGCCTAGTACCTCGCGCTTCTCAGGTGTAACCTGCCTGGATGTTCATCACACTGTGAAGGGAATCGCAGGTGATGGTATGCTAGGTACATAGGGGGAGGGGGAAAGTTCAAGTCAAGTGTTTCAAAAGCCAAAGAATGTAAAAGTCTGCCCCCGTCCTCCATCCTCCCTCATCGAAGAGCTCGAAGCCCCCGGACCAAGCCCGTCGCTTTCGTGTATCCCGCCGACTTGATCCAGCGCAGCTCTCTGTATGAGCCGTCCTGTCTAGAACAAAATCTCATGATCAATACGACGAAAAAACTCGTGCAAAACCCGCTGCAAAAACCTCCACGGCACCAGCCGCAGCACCGTAATGCCCGTCTCGCCAACCGGCAGCGGCCCCGCGTGCTGCGAGAGCAAGTGTCGCGGGTTCGCGCGAATATTCGCAAACCCGAGCAACCCGAAGCTAAACACGACGCTCCGGGCCGGATCCGCGTTCTCAGCAGTCGGGTTCTCGACAGCGGGCTCCATGCCCATGACCCGGCTGCCCAGCTGATACAGCTGATCGTCGATGCTCAGCAGCTCGCCGATGCCGTGGTCGTCGGGGCGCGGGTACGTCTGGTAGCAGAGGTACTCGCACCCCGCGGCGTCGAGCCACGAGGGGGCCTTGGCCCTCCAGAGGTCGTCGACGGCCTGGACGTCGCGCAGGAGGTCCTCGGTCTTGAGGGAGACGGGGTCCGGGGTGGAGTCGCCGATGAGGCGCTTCATCTGGACGACGAGGGCGCGGACGAAGTGGTCGATGCCGAGGTGCCACTGGGACCAGAGGTGCTTGTCCGTCATCTCGGGGCCGTGGACCGGGTGAGGGCACGGGTGGCAGTACGTTGCGTGGCGGCGTTTGGCGTGGCAGACGAATTGCATCTTGAGGCAGGCCTGGTCGAAGAGAGGCTCGTCTCGCCAGGACATGACGATGTTCATGGTGGCGGTTTGGGTTTGGGGGGTAGTAACTAGGTACTATGGGCAGTTTGTGTGTAGTTGTAGAAAAGATAGGCAAAGAGGAGTGAATTGAGGATGAAAGGGGCGCCTCGACGACCAACTGAGATGTGTGACGGGATGGCGTTCATTAGTCCCCCTCACCCAGACAAGGGTTCCTCCTCAAGGGAGACTCAAATCAGACCGGGAAACAGCATCTCCCGCTCTGCTCTGCTCTGCTCTGCTCTGCTCTACAACTACCGGGCCACCGTTTCGACCCTTTTGGGCCTCAGCCTGATGTCGCTTCAAGGGCGGGAAAAAAGGGGGCGTGGAGAAGGGGGGAGGGGCCCAGAGGCGGCACAGCAAACATCAGCTCTCGCAGCTGAAAGACCAAAAGGTCGAATGGCAGTCCTTAGTTGGGAGCAGGGAGAGCTTGGTCTGGCTGCATGTCTCACACTCAAAACGCTGAGCCGTGAGGCGTGACGTGATCTGGGAGTCTCGACTGTGTCTGGTTGGGGAGTCTCGGCTCTATTCATCCAGCGTGGCGCTTTTCCAACAGGTTTCCCTGGCTTCTCCCTGTCGTTTCTGCCACTGTATCTCTTTCGTATCTCCCTTGCAGTCGGCGTCGCACTGCAACAGCGTCGCAAAGCAACGATATATGACAAAGTAGGACCTCATCTGATTGGTCAAGCTGCCGTACTTGGCACCACAAATTTTCCCAATCGGGGAGCTCTCAGCTCCAAGACGTCTAATTTAGCGCGGGATCCGCACGGCCCCAGCCCCCCGCACAGGGCACAGCCGCACACAGGGCTATCAAGCTATAAGCCAATCAGAATCGAGAATTCTGCCTCAGGCAAAACAACACGAATAGGGGGGGGGACGGGATGAAGCCATCTCCACTTCCGCCCAGTAGCGCGCCAGGAATTGTTTCGCCGATCAGTGGAGAGAGGGAGGGGGGACTTGCCAGCAAATGGTTCGCGGCGAAGCAAAAGAACGGGCGTGTCTTTTTCAAGTGTTTCTCTCTCTCGATCAAACCTTCAAATTTGCTCTCTCGACCGGGAAAAGCAACGCGACGGTCGGGTAAATTCGTGTGAGAGAGTCGCATCAGGATATGCGCGCAACGTCCTTCTGTCCGCTCCTGAGTGTGGGGTGGCATAACGTGATAGGCCGACGGGCTCGTCGTGGGTAGTATTAGAGGAGGGATATCGGGGTGCGCCTTTAGGCCAACGAGAGACTGTACCGACCAGTATGCAAAGGGAGAGAGCAGGCAGAAGAGACAAAAGGGAAGGGAAGGGATGGATCATGGGATGGGATGGGAAGAAAAAAGCAAACACGGAAGACGAGGCCCAGCCAGCCCGTGGCGTCGTCGACATTTTGCGAGGTGGTGTGCATACGTGTACAATCGAAGTGCTCGAGCAGCATCGATGAGGATGAGAGAAGAGACAACGGCACGAGAGATGCACGCTTGCCATTCTTGAGGTAATGAGGTTTCTTGTTGGTCGACGCCGAGTCGGCCTGCAGATAACGAGCCGTCCCCAGGCCGGATAGCCCTGGATGGGAGCCCTCGTTGGAGTGAGTGCTTACGACGGCCGCGGAGTCGGACTCGAAGGCAGCAGGACCCAAGACATCAATCACCGTCTGTCTCCCTTCTTTTGCTTTCACTCACCTCTCTGTCCGGTCTTCTCATCGCTCAAGTCTGCCCTCAAGATCGACCCCTCTATCCATCCCGGCCCCGACAGAACGGCACGGTCGAAGCATCAAACTCCACAAACCTCTCAGTTCAAATCGTCCAAATTTAGCTAGGGACCACCCCTCTAAACGAAACTAAAAAGTCGGAAACTGGCAGCCAAAAGGACGCTAAAAAGTCGGGGAGAACGAGGAGCAAGACGGGCGATTTCCCAACGCAACCTCGATGGGCCACATCGGCATCTGAAAGCTCCTGAATGCCCTCGCGGAGACCGGCTGAGTGCCCGTCTTTCTAACTGAGACGGGGGGGGGG
>JAMQMW010002514.1:532-15082 GCA_024115155.1 Thelonectria blattea
CTTTCCCAGATAGCCGTGGTTGTCCGAAGCGGCTGAATCCATCAGCCGCGGGTGAGCCGCCGGGAGTCGCAATGTGGGCTCACTTCAACCCCTCCTCATAACACATCCATAGCCGAGCAGCCGTCCCGAAAAATATTCATGAAACCGTGTCTGCTCTTCTTTTACAGAGCACCACCACCGCCGATGGCCTTGGGCAGCGATCTCCAGCCGTGCTCGTTGGGCAGCTTGATCTTGCCAAAGTCCTCGTCCAAGTCCAGGATCACCTTCAGCGCGTTGCGGCTTCGGCCGTACGGGCTGTTGGCCAGGCTGGTCTCTCGCGACTCGGGAATCTTCGAGGGCGCGGGAACGGAACCGGGCATGGGCAGGTAAGTCTTGAGAACCTCATACGCCGCCAGAGTGAAACCGAACTGAGGAGACGATCGGAAGATACGAGCGGGACCACCCTTGAAGAAGGCCGTGAAGCCCTCCTCCTTGTAGATGGTCTTGGCGCAGTGTCGGAGGCCGTTGTACGAAGCCTCGCCCTTTCGCGCCTCGACCTGAAGTCGGGTCTTGATGACGTCGCAGGGCGTGGTGAGGTACGCCGCGGGCATACCGGCAATGGCACCGGCCGTCAGCAGCTGCACGACACCGAGCCTGTTGGTGGCGGTCTCGCCGAAGAAGTCCGTCTTCAAGTGGCTGTAGGCGGGGAAGTAGATGGCCGAGAAGGGCATGTCACGGAGCAGACAGGCCGAGGCACCCTTGTACAGACCGACGAGACCGAGGTTTCGCACAATCCAGACGGCGGATCGCTTGGGAGGCGCACCAGGCTGCTTGGCCAACTCACCCTGAACCTGCAGACGAATCTTGACAATCTCGAGGGGGTTGGTGAAGACCTGTCGACGGTTAGCTTCGAATCTTCATTGTCATGTCAGCCGGACGACTTACAACTTGGCAACCACCAGCGGTGGCACCAGCAACGGCCTCAGCCCACACCGGAAGGTGGCCGTTCTTGTCAGTCAGGACACCACGCGCAAGGTCGTTGACGGTGAGCTTGATGGCCTTCTCGGGAGCGACACCAACAAGCTGGGGCAGGATACCAGCGTACAGACCTCGCACACCCTCGTTGCGGAGAATCTTCTGGAAGGCATCGACCGAGTTCTTGTAAAGTCGCTGGCCGGGCTGAGCACTTCGCTGGTTCTGGAGGCGAGTCTTGACCAGATCGATGGGGTACACCATGAAGGCACCAAAGGCACCGGCAATGGCACCAAGACCAAAGTTATACGCCGAATTGGCAACTGCCATCAGGACGGAGTTGCCGCCAGCGGAGGCCTTGACCTTCTCAGAGGCCTCGTAGATGGGGTTGCGCCATGAAGAATCGAGGACCTTGGCAAACTCGGAGAGACCTAGACGACCCGATGGCTCATCAAGACCGGCGAAGTGGAAGAGAACGTCGGCCTCCATGGGAGTGAAGAGAGAGAAACGGGTGATGGTGGCAGCCTCGTTGAGGAACTCGGGACGGGTGATCTTGCCATCCTTGCTCTTGTCAATGGCGCGGCGCAGGATCAGCTCGACAAGATCCATCTCCCGGATCACGTTGGTAAAGGCGCGGACGTTGGCGTAGGAAATCTTGGTGCTGTTGGAGATGTTGCACAGGGTATGAAGGTTGTCGAGGATGTGGTCGGAGAGCTTGTGCTTGGCGGTCTCGACAATGATGCGCTGGAAGTCCTCGGGGTTGATGTAGCCATCGGCGTCCTTGTCGAAGCGCTGGAAGGCCTGGCGGATGCGCTCGCCCTGGAGGCCGCGCAACATCTGGGTGAACTGGTTGTAGTCGAGGGCATGGCGGTTCTTCTTGCTGCCGATGTACAGCTTGGCCCATTCGGATTCCCAGTCGAAGGGGATGGTCTCGGTGCCCTTGTTGAGCTCGTACAGGGTGCGGAAGTCGTCATACTTGACCTGACCAATGCGCTCGACGTCGAAGAGGCGGAAGGCAATCTCGTACTCGGCATCGGGCTTGGTGAGGAGGTTCTCGAAGACACCCCAGTCGGCGAGGCTCACCTTTCCGGCACCCTTGGAGTCGGCGACCCGGAAGAGGATTGAGTACTGCTCCTTGGAGATTTTGTGCTGCAGAGGGGACAAGGGTTAGTTTGAGATGCGCCGGTGCGACGGAGAGTCGAGTCGCAACGCTTTCTTTGGGTCGCGACTCGAAGGACAGTTGGGTGACTCACAAAGTCCTCGCCCTTGGGGGCGACAGCAGCGACGAACTCGTCGATGCCCAGGTACAGCTCGCCGGCTTCATCCTTGACGGCGTGAGAGACGAAGCGCGCCTTGGTCTGGGCGGAGAGCTGCACGGGCTCAGAGGAGCCGACAAGGACCTCCGCGGCCGTAGCGATCTTGGACATGTTTGTGGACGGGTTCGGAGAGGGTTCGGAGGCGAGGGAATTCGGAGTCGGAGAGGGGGACTCGCGATTGACGACCGGGACGGAGCAGGTGACGTTGATCGAGGTCGGTCAAAGCGTTCGAAGTCCAAGAAGCCTTGACTAAGGTCGGTCGAGGAGGAGAGGACGAGAGGGAGGAGGGGGTCGAGTCTCTATAAGCAAGGGGAAGAGAAACACAAAGGCCGGCGAGACAAAAAGAGAGAGAAAAAAAAAATTACACAAGGGAGAGGGGCGGCTGAGAGAGGACAAGACAAGGCGGCCACACAACGCGCACGAAATGAGTCTTCTTCTTGGGGGGCGGGAAGGACGAGAGTTGAAAGAGGGAAGAAGGTGGGAAGAGAAGAAGCAGAAGCAACAGAAATGCGTCAATTGGAAACCCCGTGAGTCTGGTCAAGATGCGAGGAGCGGCGGAGCGGGCGAAAGAAGCCAGGCAAGATTTTGGCATAAATTTGCTATCGGGGCCGGTGGGTGGCCCGGGGGGTGTGGATGCAGCAAAAACAGGCGCATCGAACCTTGGGAAGTACCTGCGCAACCGTCCGCCACCGTGCGAGTGACTTGTGTCCCGGGGGTGTGCGGGTGGCCACGAAGGTCACTTGAGAGAGACGGAAGGCACACGAAGGCGCGCCTCAATTGGATGGCGGGCTCCTTCCATTGGTTTAATTTTTCTTATAAGGGGGAAAGGGGGCGTGTGATTCAATCGCCTCCTTCCTGTCAGAGGGAAGGAGAGGGCGCCAGAAAGTCATAGAGACGGGAGCCAGAAAGACAGAGAGGTATCCGTACCTTCCCTACGGTATCCCGGGGCGGAGGCCATTTGCAGCGGTGGGTGGTGGAGGGAAGTGAGCGAAAACCGGACCAGCGGCAAGTGGCAGTTCCCGCTGAAGACAACGAGGGCAAGGCCACTCACTGCAAATGCACCTGGAAACAATGCAGAAAGGCTGCGTTGGAGCCGCTGGAGGCGCGGCACCGAAGAAGTGCGTTTGTGGGGTTCCAGTGGGAGGAAGGGAAAGAGCGCGGGCAAGGGGGAAGGCGCGACGGAATCAATTGTGTGAGCGGGGGGAAGGAGCGGAGGAGAAGGGGGTGTCGGCCGACGTCTTGGATTTCTTCTTTCGCCATCGCCCGTATTCTTTCGCTTTGCTTTGTGGTTCATCAGTCACAATGGACGACGGCTGATGAGAGCGCATGTCATCTGAAGTCAAGATATATCTACGAAGCTGCCAGATGCGATTCGAAGCATTGACCAAAAAGTTTACCTTCCATGTCTTTTTCTGTCCCGTGGTCCATTCCCTAACCCTGCTCCGTACGGAACCGAAGCGAATCTCCAACGAGCACAAGCCCCAGGGGTCCTCCTCACGCTGCTCCTCATCCATCCGCCATCGTCGCCGGTCCAGCCAACTCCACGTGCGGAGGGGCGCGTCCTTAGGGACCTCCGCTGAAGCTGCGTCTGCCCTCCAAGACGCCGAGACACCCATTGTTGCGCGCGTGCGAGAGAACAACGAGCATCCATCGCAGACTCAGCACCCAAGTTGAGGGTCAGATGCGGCCAGGCTGTGACTGATGGTCACAGAGGAGAGAACATGGACATGGGGGTCGGTGGGTTGCAGATGAGGCTTGCCAACGCAACACAACGCAGCCCTTTCGCTACGCAGCGAAGACGCAAGATACAGTGCCATCCCATTCCCGTCGAGATACAGTACAGACCGATGCGCGATACAGGCACAAGATCTCAACAGTCGGATGCCACCTCGATGAGGCAGATGCGAATCTTGGGATGAGCACAGCGCCCATGCCTCCTCATACGATACAAGGGACTATTGCTTCATACTCGGTCCAGCTAGGCAAAAGCTATGGAGCTTCCTATCCGTCCTCTTCTGCACCCTCCAGCCTTCACCACCGGCATCGTCACCGAGCCGGGCCTGGGGGAGGAGGACACACGGACTCGGACCCGCCCAGCCCGGACTTTCGGAGGACATGTCCAGGCATGACAGCGGCAACGGCATCATCAGCAGAGAGCATCTTTTATTCAGCCCTGATCCAGAGACGAACGGATAACGAACAAGAAACACCACGGTGAACAGACCACGGTTACCAATCGAAACATTCTTCTCGACGATACTCCGTGCGCAACCCAACGACATCTCCAGCAGCGGCTCTTGGGGGGGGCGTGTGACTCGACCTCCGTCCCAGCGATTGAATGGCGCGCATGTTCACCAGAAGAGCCCCATCGCAAATCCCACATCCACATCTCCATGCCGCTTCAGCGGCAGCTAATCCTGTCTTGTCTGGAGAAGCAAGCACGAATAGACACAGTGCCAGAAGACGCAGTGAGTCCGAAGTACATTTCTTGGCGATGAAATACCATTATTAGTCAGTCTGACCTGCGAGTGCGACTTCTTCTCAGCTCTGTCCGACCGACGCCGGTCACGAGGCCATCGATGCCGACGATGAAATAATAAGGCGCAACAAGGCTTCATCGACAAGCAAGCAAGCAAGCAAACCCGGTTGCCCTCTCAGCTGACGCTTACATCCCGGCAAGGCGGCTGAGGCAGGGTCAGACGTGCTGCTGCGCGCGTATGGTTGCTACCGCCGCTCTTCCAATGTTGCTTGCTTGCTTTGCTTTGCTGGTTCTATCGCCGTCCAGTCCAGCTCCATTGTGCTTCCGCTGGGCCGTAGCGTTGGCCTCGTCTTCGGATTATGAGGTTTTAATTAGCGCTACGGATCTCGAGACAAGATGCGACCTTTCACCTGGTCCCTGGTCGGGTCACACCGCTGTCCCCTGTTTCACTCTGGCAAAAGTACGAATACCGCGCGGATGAATTTCGGTGTCGCTGCTCGACCACGGACTGCTCGCCGTCAATCCCGTCCTAGAGAGGCAACTTGTACCGTCTCAACTCCAGATGATGAGTCCAATTACGGATAGACAGACCTCTCTGACCTTGAAACGAGTCCACGAGGGCAACACGGACCACGGGCTGCCCGCTATCGGGGTCCCCCCGGGGTCACGGAGATGTCCTGGAATTGGTTCGAGCTGCGCGGATCTGGAGAATCGCCATGACGGATTCCCTCACCGTGAGCCTTGACCTTGTTGACCTTGGGCCACCCAGGCCCATGTCATGTCAAATGCCGCTCGCTTCCTGGCTGAGGTTTCGCCTGAGACGACTATGACGGCAGATATCGGCATTGGAGGCGATGCGGTTCCAAGGAAACAGTTGCATCAAGACAACTGTTCGCAGGAATCTTCAGTCAAGGTACCGGTCTTCGTCCAGCACCAACGATTCCGTTGCGCGCCTATCACGAACCCTTCCGATACATTCACAATAATTAATCTCCTAGCTATTCTTCCAACCCCCACACTCAGCCCAGCCTTTCGCTCTCGCCCGTCAGCTTCTTCCCCCTTTGTCAGCCTCTCACATGCCTTTTATTTCCCTGTTATTAACTCTCATCCTCTGATCAATCTTCATGCAATTTGCGGGGAATCTCCAGGAAAGGCTCCATGGCCAATCCTCAATGTTGAGCCCCATGGAGCGGTGGTTCCTAGTCTCTTCTCGAGGAACCAAGCATTCGGCTTGGAATTGACAGAGATCACGAAGCAGAAGGAAAAGAAGAAAAAAAAAAAGGGATCGACCAGGAAAGTCAGCGATATGCACACCCCCTCCCACCTCCCGCAAGTCCCGGGGCTACTTTTTCTTTAGCAGCTCCGGAGAGCCGGAAATTCCCGGCCTGGGGATTGACGGTACAGATGGTGTCCAAGCTAGGGCTGGATTTGGAGTGTGTTTGGTCTTCACCGTTCGTCAGAGAAATTCGAGAAGGTGTGTCAGAAGGTGAGCAATGAGAAAGAGAGGGGGAGAGAGGTGGGGGGACAAGTTGGGAGGGCAGAAGGAGGCGAGGAGGAAGGGAGAAAGGGTTGTCAGCCCTCCAGCCCGCCCCCGTGTTTTTGGACAGTTGTTTGAGAAACACGGGGAAGAGATATCGCCACTCATGAGGGCTATTATAAGGTATCGATCTGTGTTCTTGGATACCTGTCTGTGCTTGCCCGAGAATGCGATGGGGATAGCATGGACAATCGAGAAAGGGCGACATCTACTACTAACCACCAACACCACCAACTCCCGTCTGCAAAGCACCAGCTTGCGGATATACATACATGGCGGGGGGGTTATCAGTCGTGTCGCCATCACAACATGCAGACCAACAACCTCCATCCGACCCGATGCTTGTGAACACAACCACCACCACCAGCTCCCTAGATCTCGGAACCGTCCTCCTCCTCAACAACAACGGAGCAACTCTTTCAGGAAATCCCATCCCCCTTCCCATCCCCCTTCCCTCCCCCCGCGGGTCGCCACCGCAACCCCAAGCCCTCCTCCGCTGTTTGCGATTTGCCCTTGCCCTTTCTGCATCTCATCGCACAGCTTCGTGCATGTTGTACGGTACTTTGTTCCAATTGACCTATCAGCTCTAGCTCTCGTCACACACACAAGAAAAAAAAGTGTACCCTGACCAAGCTCTCCGAAGTCCGGGGGCCGGAAAAGTCTCGTCCGAAATCTATTCCCCTCCGTCCCCACGGAAGCTGCCCAACCTCGCTCACGAGGACGAGCAGGAAAAAAAAAAGAGAAAGACAGCTTCCTCGCTAGCTCATGGGGTGTGCGTGGAACCGGCCACCGGGGAGGAGGAGGAGGAGAAGGAGGAGCACCAAGCTGGGGAAATGCTGATCTGGGCTTGGTTTGCGGGAAAAGCAGAGAGAGCTGCCATGTCTTCTCGACACGGCAACACCCAAGAAAGAGGCCGGGTTGATGATGATACGGCATGGACCTGGACCTGGACTGGACTAGAGCTGTGCGTCTTTTCCCATGGATTTGCTTTTTTTGCTACGTGATGATGCCATGCAGCCCATGTGCATTCACGACTCTTGTGGTGACATTGATCAGACCGGAGCTCATGTCAGTTCAAAGCTGGGGTAGCTGTTGCAAATACAATTGATCCATCTGATTGGAGCCTTTTTAATACCACAAAGTCTAATTAAGAAATGCAAGAGAGCCCACTCGAGATGCTCGAGATGGGGTCTCGGATTAGATATCATACACGTGCCAGCCAGCTCTCTTTTCTTTCCTCGAGAGCTCCTTCTGGCGGGCCTTGTTGTTTGGAAAACCGCCCAGGCCGTTGGCGGAGAAAGTGATGCCCATGAGTGTCCCGTCCGAGGACGACTCGTCATTACCAAGCCAAAAAAAATCACAAAATCAAAAACCAATTCCATCCCTAAAAACCCCGGGCTCCACCCCCACGGTCCCTGACCCTTGATGCTGTTTGATGCAGTGATGCGTGATGCCATCCATCCGTCTCGGAGGGGGGGTCGCAATCCGTCTTCTCTCTCTGCAACGCCAGAGATGGAGGGTGTGGTTCATCGCACGAGCATGGGCGTGTGTGCAAGACGATTCCCCGCGACCCCGAATTCCGACCACGACGGGAAATGGCACCAGTAAAGACGAAAAAAAAAAAGAGAAAAGGAAAAAAAAAGAAGGTGCAATAGTTGGGATAACGCAAGAAACCTCGGGCAGTCGTGATACTCGTAACGTTCGTCAGAGTCGTGGTTCGGGTCCCTTTTTCCTCTGCCCGTTGCCGGTCCGAGAATCGAGGTCCCCATAACTGTTGTTTTGTTGCTTTTGTTGCTTGTCGGCCCAGTCCGCCGCCAGGTCCATTATCAAAAACTTCTTGTCAGAAACGCACTCGGCGGAATGCTAATGAAGACGAAATCGAGGCTGCGTGGCTGGGCCGTCTTTGTCGGCTCCGTCCCGGCCCGGTGGGCGCCGCCAAACGTCGCGGTGAAGCAAACGAAATCCCGGCCCGGTGTCGCCCGCCAATTGGGACACCCCACGGTGAGCCCCGATGAGCAAAAACACTGCTGTGATAAGGCTCATGCAGAGCCCCCTGCAAATCGGAATGCGCGTCGCCGCTGTCAACGGCAACGAGCCGCCGGGACTGCCAAACCACCAAATCATCCCTCGATGGGGACCAGCTGCCCGCGAGACGCATACTGAACCTCGGTTGATCCTTCAAGATATGATTCCGTCGACAACTGCCGGAGCGGTGCAGTGCCAGGCAGCATGAAGCCCGCGTCCAGCGCATTTTGTACGAGCAGCGACGCCTCCTTGAATCGTCGCTCTGCATACTTCTCGAATACGGCCGCGTGGTGGAGATGAGGTCGATCGCAGCACTCGAGCATCATGGTGACGAGCGACTTCAATTGGCTCCAAGTGTAGCCCGAGTAGTGCACGTGAGCCTTAGTCTGTTTGTCGCGTTAGCTATCGTGTCGATGACGGCAATTGGAACTTGGAACTTACCCAGTCGCCCTTCTCGAGGATGAATCGCGACAAGCAGTGCGCGCCAGCCGCCAGGAAGCTTGGTGGCGAGGCGACGAACCGCTCGTCCATGATGGTGAGCTCAAGGAAGTACTTGGCCAGTGTTCGCGTCTCCAGGTCGTAGTCGTCGGCCTTGCTCACGCGTCGCAGGAAGCTCATCGGACCGGGCCAGCCGAGCTCGAAGCTCAGCATGCTCAGCATGAAACGTTCCGCCTTCAGAATCTCCTCGCCCGAGTATCCGTTGTCCACCATGTACACTATCTCCTGGAGCGACGGGCAGTTAATCTCTTCGTACTTGGAGGCCACGAGGATGGCTGTAGCGCCGACAAGCTGCAGCTTTCCTATGGAGACAACCTTGGACGACAAGAATCGGTCGATGTAGTTGACGGTCAAGAACAGAGTCTCGGGGAGGAGGCCGAATCGGTTGTGCACCTGAACCAGCCAGTCCATGAGAACCGATCGCATTGACCACTGGATCTCCGTCTGGATGTCCATGTAGTGGGGGTTGGGGAGCATCTTGACCTATCGGGGGGTTAGCTGGGAGCCTCGACGAACCATCATGCACATCACGTACCTCGAGTTCACGCATGTACTCGAAAATCTCCTCGCCGTACTCAGCAACCATGCTCACGTCCCACATCTCCTCTTCAATGTCATCCGGAGGACGGGTCCTCTCAACTTCGAGCTTGGCCTCCTCGAGTTCGCGTTGAACGCGTGCCGTGACACGGGGCGGGACCACGGTAGTAGCGCCGCCGGCAGTCAGATCGCGGGAACGGAACGAGTGTGCCGTTGTGTAAGCCTGGTCCTGGTCGTCGAAATCCTCGTCGTCTTCCTCATCCCACTCCTCGGGCTCAGACATGGCACGGAGATTGGCTTCTTGGTAGCCGACGGGGACAACCGCCTCCTCTTCGGAAATTTCGGCGAGTTTGTCGCCCAACTCGATACTTCCCTCTTCGCGTTCCGCCTCGGCGGCAGCTTCTTGTGCGGCTTGCATGTAGAGGGAATCGAAATAGGCCGCACGCGACTGCGCGTCCGTTACTTCCTGCAGAGCCATTGCGGCGGCAGCTTCCTCTTCTGAGGGTTCCATCTCTTCCTCATGGGCGACAACGGTCTCGAGCTGTTTGCTCTGGGTTCGGCGGAGGGTGGGCTGGTTTTGCTTGAGTTGTGGTTGGCTCTTGTGGTGGCGGGGCTGAAGAGGTCGAGCATCGTTCGAGGTAGAGGAGGAAGAGGAGTTCGGGGCCTTAGCCTGAACATCCTTACGGACATAGGAAACGCGGTTTTCTTGCTGGGAATCTCTGCGAACAGCCTTTCTTGGCTGTTCCGAAGCCTTTGATGCCACAGAGGCACCGGCATGCCGTTGGGCAGGGCGGTTAAAGGCATCTTTGCTGCTGTATACGACGTTCTCCTTATTCACCGGGAGTGTGGAAAGAGCGGTACTGGAAGTGTTTGTTCCGTGAACTTTGAGCACCTTGTTCTCGTCACGGCTGTGACCGTGTTTGCTAACGTTCGTCACGTCTCCAAACGCAGCCCGTTTGGCTGGCTCACGAAAGCCAGCAGCTGTGTTGCAAGCCATCGTAGAAAGGTTTCCCATAGATTTGTTTCGTTGGTGAACTTGAGGCACGTTTTCGGCTCCGCGACGGCGAAAGGGCTGTAAACACAGTTGTCAGCACGGTGTTCTCTCAGTCTCGCGAGTTTAGG
Organism: Thelonectria blattea; assembly: GCA_024115155.1. Classification (NCBI taxonomy): domain Eukaryota; kingdom Fungi; phylum Ascomycota; class Sordariomycetes; order Hypocreales; family Nectriaceae; genus Thelonectria; species Thelonectria blattea. The sequence continues at coordinate 10,998 of JAMQMW010002514.1, forward strand.
GGGGGGAGAAGTTGACAACTTGGTGTGATGACAACAACAACAAAGAAACGCGCCAACGGCCACAACCACTTACCCTTGCGTCCATTGTAGATAACGAAAGCTGCTGTTAGTTATTATGAAGGTGAAGGAAATTGATGACAGGCGATTGGAACCCGAGAGTTGGCCAACGAGTTCAGTCGCGTTCGTCGAGGCTGATACGTATTTGACAATGGCGCGTCGAGCTATGTGGTACAGTTGGAAAGCTGGTTCAGGCTCGCAAAGATCAAGATGGTGTTTTTTATCTTCAGCCGTACACAGTGAACGAGGCACAGTGATGTCTAGCCGGCTCAGATGAGCAAAAGTCGGAGAAGCGAAAGTGCGGTCTGCTCGTGTCCTCGAGCATATGCCGTCGGGCTGTTGTTGTTTTTTTGGGAAGTAGCCTTGGGAAAAGCTGATGACGGCCTAGTCGGGGGGAAAGGGGTGTGTTATTTCGGCACCGGAGGGGGGCTTGGACCAGGAAGGTGGAAGGCAGACCAGGTCGACCAGGATGCTGATGGAACGATGGTCTAGTGTGAAGGGTCAGTCGAAATTGCACAATCAGGCGTGGTGATGCGCTGTCTGGAGGAGAGAGAGGACGACGGGAATGAATGAAGAAGGGGGATGGAAAAAAGAGTGACTCGAAGATGCGAAGGGAGGGAATCTTAATAAAACATAACAAGCAGCCTTCTCCGTCACTCAAGCCTGCATCAGACCCATGGTGGTTCCAGGTTCCCTTTGGATGGAGCTTCTCCCTGTGCAACGGGCAACGGGGGCAACGGGCAACGAGAAGCAACGGGCTTGGAGCTCTCGAAAAAGAACTGGAACAGGTCGTCGTGCCACGGGATTGGGGGGCTGAAGGGCGCTGAGAGGGCCTTGCTGGGGTCTTGGGAGTTGCGGAGTGTTGGGAGTCCACTTTTCTCCGCCAAGCTGGGAGATTGTTTGTTTGTTTATGCAGCAGCTTTCACGATTTTGCGACGGATGCCTTGGGTGCCTGGGAGGGTTGAGCCACGGGAGTTTGCAGGCATGCAGCGCACGTGCCGTCCCGGGGCCGGTGCGAGGCATAAATCGCTGTTGTCGGGGCAACCGCTGACAATGACGGGATTTGTGCGTATTTTATTCAAGCTGAGCCTGGAGAGCCCTCGCTAATCCCCATTGAGCGCGACGTCTTGTGTGGGCGCGTCTCACTCAGTCACGGCCATTGGCATCGCAATTCGATGGCAGCGTCATGGGCGACTTTAGAATTGAAGCCACGGTCGGGAAGGTGCGTGTCTCGTTGCCATTGTTTACTTTCGCCGTACATGTGGCGGGTTTAAGCATCATGCGTGGTGCGATGCAACGTTCATGCAACGTCTTTCGAGTTATCTCACCGCGTCCCCTTGCCCTAGGTCCAATCACGACACACCCGCGTTCTCACGTGACCGCGCCCTCCCCTCCAAACAGAGCCGCTTGCTTCAATTCGCCAACGACAATCATCGACGAGATTGCGCCTTGCCGAGACCTCGTCGCAAGCAAGTATTTGATGAGCCCTCGAGCTGTCCAAGACCTCGTCATCACATTGAGACACCGAATCTTGTCGCGCGTGTGGCCGCAGATGCCCAATTTACGAGAGTCGATCCCTCGACGTATTCGTACGGGCCCGGCCAAGTCGAGTACCCGCGGTTTCACCTCACGAGCATGACTGGCGTCTCGATAAGGGTCTCCCTTCCGGGGGACTGTTTGGAGTCGGGCCGCCGACCGAATGGCCTACGTAGTAGGTAGAAGACGCCTCTGCTTCAGCTTCAGGCCCTTTCAGCTTCGCAGCCTTTTTCGAAGCAATTCACAGGAACGGGGCCGCGGACGAACTCATCGGCGGATGAGCGACAGCGCCGGTGCTTCGCCTTATCCACTCGTTCATGGGATGGCATCGCCCCTCCTCCCTCGACAAGGCGCCACGCAAGCCAGCACTAAACCCAGCTTCCAGCGCCACCATTTCTGACATCCAGGAGAAGACGACGGCGCTTCACCGTCAGATTGGCAGACGAGCGGCGGCGTCCAATCTCGCTGGAGCCCTGGTCGTTTCGGTGGGAGGTGTTCCGTTCCGTTAATCGTCGCATCAGAGAATTGGTCAGGGCAGCCACCCTATATCCGACCCTGAAGACACATCGGTGGCATCGGTGGGCCGTCTTGGATGCGCCGGAAAACGGGTTTGTGCATCGCGCATCTCGGACCGGTCGAACCCGCGGCTGCCATGGAGGGAAATGGCTTGGGTGCTAGCGCAATCAGAGAGAATAACCTCGCGGGCCATGTGTGCAGGAAGCGTGATGTGCTTCGTCGAGAGAACGACATATGCGGCCCGTCCGGCGCATCTCGGACAGCGTCCCTTGATGGACACACGGACGACACGATGGCCTCAGCCTTGAGATGGGTACCTTTGCGGACTGCGATCTAGAGGTGACGGCGGAGGTTTCTCTGGTGGTGCGTGGCATTGCGAGTTCCCAAAACATGGTTCCAGAGCCCCCAAGCTTTCGCATCGCATGAAACAATCATGTCGCCGATTCGCGACGGATTGCGCGGGAGCCAGCGGATGGAAACTAGGGTGGGCGCATCGACATGAATCTAGCGACCGCCACAATGCCAGCCAGACGTGAGCGTAAAGAGCTGGCATGACCTCCTCCAGGCCAGGTCGCCGGCCGCACAACATGTTGGAAACGAGAGGTATTGGCAGGAAGAAGATGCACCTCACATGCAGGCCAGCTGCAGAGACACACACAGACACACACACACCGTAACTTATCTTGCCCTCCAATGGCGCCCGCGACTGCGACGACGACGACGAAGACAACAACAATCACGCGCAACACACACACATTCGAGGGCTAGGAAGAGGCCATGGGCTGGGCTGCGACGGGCTGTGATTCGACGGGGACCACAACCCACAACCTTGCCAGTCCTGTCGCATCTCATTCGGCTTCTTCTCTGGTGTTGACCCTTCTCTTGCGCCAGCGCATCCAAGTTCCAACGTGGACAGGACGGGGCGGGGGTCGGCGGTGACAGCGCGCAAGCGTCATGCTCATGGGCGCATTCGCATTCTCACGGGAACAGTCCAATCCATTCCTCGCATTTCTTGCTTTCTTGTCTCTTCTCCCCAACCTCCTCGTTGTTTGTAGGTAGCCCCCCTCCCTCCCTTTCTCCCCCCCGGCTTCCCCGTCCCGACCGGTCGCGAGAGCCCGATCTCATCAGGTTGCTTCCCTCTTTTCTTTCCCCTCCAGAGTGTGGCGAGTTGCGCATGTTTTTGTGCTCGTCTGCCGATATCTCCTCCTTCTGCCCCCCTCCACCTCGAAATGCATGCAGGGGTATAACGAGTAGCAATAATAAGCGGACAATTGCGAGGAAACTCGTCTTGATCAAAGGGAATCTTTCAGGCTTGGCGGCGCAAAGATGCCCAAGCTAACTTCTCACTCACGCAGGTAGCTCCCACCCATTCGCACCAACTTTGCTTGCTTGCTTGCTTGCCTGCCCACCAACGCACACTACGTTATGGCCAGGCCCCGAATCTATCCCGCCGGGCCATGCCGTGCGTTGCGCAGCCTTTAACGCTGAAACATTGGGACGGCCCCGAATCATGTGGCCAAGCTCCATACCTGTCTCGCGCATCGATGACCACGGTCGAGCACGAGGGTCGTCTCAGCAGTTACTATGTAGTAGAGGAAACGGGGGAAGGAAGGGAGAAAAAACAATGCTTCAGTACGTGACCGAAGGCTTTTGCCCGGACGGATCAAAGTGAAACCAAGTCGAGGAGGAAAACCAGGTCCGGGGTCTCGAGTCCGGGGGGAAGCACGCAGCAGAGTGAGGAGAGGGAGGGGAGAGGGGCGGCGCAAAATGGTCCAGGTCTTCCTTGATGATGTTTTGTCGCATCCCGTTTTATACGTTTGGGACACCCCCTCTTGGATGCGACATGGTGATGTGATGGGCGCCCGATAACAAAGGAACGTTGATGGACGAATAATGCCATGAGGCTTGATGGCTCTCGACATTGAAGTCTGAATACAAGGTACATATTCGTACGAAGTCCTCAGCTCCCTCCCTCA
>JAMQMW010000254.1:0-19013 GCA_024115155.1 Thelonectria blattea
AGTCTTCTCACTTACTCGCTTTGCGGGTTCGGAGGAGGTGAGTTTGCGGGTGTCTCGCTCTTCGTCATGTTGGTTTCTCTGAGTATTTGCTTTACTACTGGCGCTGGTAGCAGTTGTAGGTTGATCAGGCCGAAGGGATTGTCGACGAACGGGTAAGATGGATTGCACGATCTGAATTTATAGACTTCTTGGATTGATCTGGAACATCTCGCAACTGGTCCTGCATTTATATATCTGGCTTTACGGGAGTTAGGTGGCTGGCCTGCTGGAGGGGCGCTCATGAGGCGCTTCCTTGACCATGGCCCAACGCCTCCCAGAAACGCCAATATGGGGAGTTGGCCTTCGAAACTGGGTGAAGCATCGTGCCCATACACATGCCAGTTTGGGTGCGCGAGGTGCATGAGGTGCGCGAGGTGCATGAGGTGCGCGAGGTGTGCTTGGTGTGCGAAGGGGCGCAATCTGAATAGGTAGATACATTATTCATCGGTCCGACTCAACACAGAAATACCGTGACTCAGCTCTGTTCTTGATGAAGTGCAGATAACTTATGACGCCCGGGCGTTTTGCCACTGCGACCTGAGGCTGCCTGCCGTTCAGCCAGCCCTATGTACGACCGGTATACCGCGTGCTACGCCCTGTTCGAGCCCTACTGCACCCCAAACATCGAGACCACCCAGGCCGCACCCCATTCTGCACCCCATTATGCACCTCATTCTGCACCCGAAAAGCTCATAATAAGCGCTGGCGGTGATTAACCTTTAGGACATTGCCATCACCGCGATCTGGCGACGACTTTTCCGCAGAGCATAATCTCTATTCAGACTCATCCACGACTTTCTTGGTACTATAAGATTGCTATTTGCAAGAATGAAACTGTGAAGCTATCATGGGGTGTCAGTTCGGTGTCCGTTGCCCCTCCTGCGCCAGCCTCATGGGCTTCGCCAATGTCGCCACCGCGGCGTCCCTCGCGCTGAGCTCTCGGCCTAAGAGATGTCCTGCGAGGAAGCTTCGAACCCTTAACACAGAAGCAGGGCCCCGACGACGTCTCGAGAAACATTCGCGATCGTACAAAGGCCATGACGAATCGTGCCTGGACAATGCAGCACCCGATAGACGCCCTCATTTGAATCATGATCACACCGCCACGAGGCGATACATGGAACCCTCCTACCGTGTTCAAACCACGGCATCCTCTGCCAGGCACAATCCTGTTGTCGACGGTGAGCCATCTGCCCGACTTTGGGGATGTCGTCTATATCTAATTCGGGGCAGTCGAGGGTGCTAACTACGGCACTGAACCGAGCTTCGATTCGGATTCATGGCTCGACCTCAGCCTCGACAGCGCCTTGCAATCTCATTCTTCTATGAGCGCCTTCCAATATCATCCTTCTATGAACAACTTCCAGCTTCCTTCTTTTTTGAGACCCTGTCTGGATGAAGCGTCGGGTGGAGTGCAGCGGCTACCAATCCGAGGTGACGTCTCACCGGCACAACATGTACTTGTGAAGCCCTCACCCACCCCGACTTATCCCGCGACTCTGGCCTCTGCGCCCCCGGATACTCGCCACGGTCAGGAGCAACACGGCCAATCCCAAGACCTCGACCCCGGACCTCCAAGCCCGAGCGAGCAAGATGAATCGCCGTCTACGCAGTATGCTGCCCGTCCATCACCACGGCGTCTCTTGGTGAAAGCCTTCGCTGACAACGCCACCCACTAGATCCCCAAGCGTCGACGGCGGACGAAGCCAGCCCGTCACATGCCCGACGTGCGGGAAGGGCTTCACGGTTAAACGATCGTTGACGCGACACCTCAAGATACATACCAAGATGAAGGAACACGTGTGCCCGAACCGGTCATGTCGAAGGTCAAAGCCAAGATCCGGGTTCGAGCGTAAGGAGCACCTAACCCGCCATCTGCAATCATGCAAACACGGGAGCCCCAACACGAGACCCGAACAGGGAGATTTGGAACCATTCCCTCCTCCTGCTTGCGGGACGCCTCTCCACGAGGATGGAGTGGCAAGCCAAGAAGCGGAGGAACCCAACCCGCATGCGAGCAACAGGGACAGGGACAAGGAGGGGAGCCACGCTGCTGCGCCCTATCGGCAACTCATCAAGAAGATGAAGCAAGTGTCTGCATCTGAGAGGGTCGCATTGGAGAAGGATGAGCGAGAATTGCAGTCTAAGAAGCTCGCCTTGCAGGACGTGGAACGAGAGTTGCGAGAAAGGAGAGAGAGCATTGAGAAGCGTGAAGCGTTGATACGACAGCTTGAAGAAGAGGACGATTAGGTAGTTATGTTGGGTCTTATATGGAGGTGGGAGTGCCTGATTCTGCTTTACGATGGGGCATCTACTAAGTTGCTGGACCATAGATACCTATGTCTTGGTGCACATCAGCTCATGGCCACTTCAGCCATAGGTAATCACGGAACAGATAGGGCCGCAGTATTCAACACTCAAAGAAGTTCGATTCGCGCTTCCAAAACAAGCTAATCCGGTAAACAAGCAGTATATCCCAACCAGAGCTTTTTATCTTCCAAGGCAAGTATTCACCTAGTCCTCCCACTGTTCCTAATTCCTCTAAATCTTGCGCCAAACTGTCATCTGTAGTGTAGGTATCTCGAACATAAACAAAAAAGCCGCTCTAAAATCGCAAATGTACCCAAAAGAAGTCGCTGCCTGCCTCATAAATCACATCTCTCATCGTAAGTATCACGCCGCGACGGCACTAGCAGTCTGCGTCTGAGTCGCCGAAGCCGGCATCTCCTCGCTGGGATCCAGGGCACCTCCCATGTCCTGCTCGCCCTCTTCCACCTGCTCCTCAACCGTCTTGCCAGTCTCCTTCTCACCGGCGTCTCCCAGGCCGACAATGTCGACCCATCGCCAGTGGTCGACAAAGTTGCTGCCGCTCTTGTCGAAGATGGCCTGGTCGTCGTTGATGCCCTCCTCTCGCTTCCCGGTCGCGTTCTTGGCAAGATCGAGCTTATCGAATTGCGTGCCGTCTACGAGGTCTTCGAGGTGTGTGCGAGCGACGGGGATGTCGTTGACGCGGAGAATCTGCAGCTGCGCTCGGAGGTTGAGACGGAGCGCTCGCTCGGGCTGCTCGGCGGAGAAGATCTTCTTGGTCAGCCAGGGGAACAAGATGCCAAAGTCTGACTGGTTCAGATGGGCCGAGTTCATGACGTAGAAGAAGTTGGGCTCGGCTAGCTTGACCCCGCTGGGTCGCTCGTAAAGCTGGGGAGTCACGACCTTGGCGCTCGGGTCGGGGGAAAGTTGGCGGGCCTTGACGTTGAGGTGCTCAGTCCACTTGAAGAAGGACTCCGACTCGACGGCGAGAACGGCCTTGCCGCCGGGAGCGGTAGGGACGTCGGCGTAGCAGGGTAGAGGGAGGTTGAATAGGGGCGCCGAGTTGGGAGCCATGAGAGGCATGCACCACATGTCCAGCAGCATGGTAACCGTCTTCTCGGTGATTTGCTTTCGAATATCCGAGTCGGCGGATGGGGCGAACAGGGGCTTCTCAATGGCGGCAACTGAGGGCTCGTCGGCGTAGTACGTGCTCTTGAGGAACTGAGCGATAGTGGCACCGCCAAAGCTGTGGCCCGCAAAAATGATGCTTCCAGGCTCGTGAATGTTGAGCCTTCCCACGAATTGGTCCAGGCTAGCAGCCGGAGTCGATCGGTTCATGTTGGTAAACGGAGTCCCGCGGTCTATAGCCAACATGGCCTGGTGAATCAAGGCCAACTCCCAGCACCGGATCCTCAACTGCGCCTCGCGGGCCTCGTAAACCTCGGGGGACACGTCGTGAGAGATCTTGGTGTAGGGAATCTCCTGGCGGGCGGCTGCGTTGCTGGGGTCGCGAATGAAGCTCGCGACAGCGCTTCCGTCGCGATGTTCGGGACAGAGGACGACGATTCCGTGAGAGGCCAGGGAGCCGGCAATGTACGAGTACGAGTTTCGGCCTCCGCCTAGGCCGTGGGAGAAGATCATGGTCGGCCATCGCTGGTTCTCGGTCGCGGGTCGGAGGGTCGCATTCTTGTGGACGGGGATGGTTGTGTAGTGGAGGTGTCGGGGGAGGAATCTACACGGTCAGCTTCTGCTAAAGACGAGTATTAGGACATGTACGCACGAGAGCAAGTCGGCCAGCATGGGACCGATGCCGAGAAACTTGGTATAGGCGGAGAGATGCTGGCGCTGGGGCGTCGGGAGCCAACTGATGCGCTTCTCGGCGGATTCGGCAGCGGCGGGATAGAAGATGCGAAACTGGACCGTGTGAATGTCGGCGGCGCCAGGAGGAACAGCCGTTGGCGACTCGAAGTCGGAGACGGGCACTTCGACATCGACTGTTCCGACTCTATACGGGCCGGTATATTCGGGGAACGACGGGATCGGGCTCAGCCTGGCGAGGCAGGAGGCGAGTTTGGACGTGGAAGACTCCATGGCCGGTATCGATAGGTAGTGTCGTCGATGATGATCGCAAGGGAGAGTTGACGCTGTTGAAGCGATTCGAGGTTGTGGTTTGGTTGGGGCGCAAGGCGCAGTGCTAACGAGAGGCCGCCAAAGGAGTGCGAAAGCAAGGGAACACAGGAGGAAATCGCAGTCAATAAAATGGATAGAAATAAATGATATGAGAACAAGGGGAAGAGAACCCGAAAAAAAGGGGTCGCAAATATATCGAACGGTCGCAATCGTTTTGTTTGTCTGTTCTCTTGTTTCGTCGTGTTGGTGTCAGATTTTGGTGACGTAGACGAAAAACGTGGCCCAGTCCAGAAAGCAGATTCCTTGACGGCCGCTGCTTGGACGCCGGAGTTTTTAATTAAAATCTCCTTTTTTTTAGAAGACGATAAGAAACCCTTGTCGCTTCACATGCAAAGGGGGGGAAAATGCAGCGAAATTGAAAAAGTGAAGCAATCGTCGTCTCTCGTTTAAGACTGTGCATCAAAGGAAGCGATGGACGAGAGCAAACACACAACAGATGATAAGAAAACAAATCCAGGAAGAAAAATCGAAGCAGGAGAAAATCAAGGTCACGCGACAATTTATTGCGCCATGCACACATTTTTTTCCAAGAGGCCCAAAATTCTTGCATCAGCGTCTGCGATCCTATGCTGCTATTCCCAAATCGGAGACCGAACAATCCACCTCTTCCGTGTCCATTTTCCCTGGTCTTGTGCCTGGTTACCGACAGGAGAATGGACCACGGGTGAGAATTGTCCGTTGGAGGGCGGAGAAGGAATTCTGGGAATGAGGATTGAGGCGCAGACCGACAGTTGATCGGCATCGCCGGAACAGAGAGGCTTTGAAGTCGCATACGAAGGATACGAGTCCGAGAATGTTACATACGCTGTCGTTCAGAAAAGTCGCCCACATTCCACGTGGCGATTCACTCATTCGGCCGAGATTCAATCTTCATTCGCCACTCCGACTCAAACTCCCCCAACCCAGCCGAGGTTCAACTTGACTGGAGCAAGACATTGGACTTTTGGGTGGAGGCGTTTTGTTTCTCTTGGAGTCTTGAAGGTGTGGCGAACGAACCCCGCCAAAAGAGTTGCAAAGCATCAATGGGCGAAGATGACAAGTGCAACAACAACATATTTGACAGTGTCGACTTATAATGTGCCAGGTTAACGTAGTCTTTCTCCCCTTCGAACCGGGGTAACCGTTCCTTCAACCCCAAACCCCGCGCGTGCCGTGGACTCTCCACGATCCAAGCAGCCAAACATGAGCCTCGTTTTTCCAATGTCCTTGGGCAGAGGATCCGAGCCCAAGGAGCGTCCCTCGGCGAGTCGATCCAGATCCGCGTTCCTCGTAGTGAGCAGCATGGTCGAGAAGGCGGCGCTGCTCGTGACTCCATTGCCCCAGAGCGCAAAGCCTCCCACGCCAACCGAGACAAGCACGACTGCCAGGCTCGCGACGTACGCGATGCAGAGGTTAACCCTGTTGTAGGAGAACAAGTTGCGGGGAGACGTGACGTTGACTCCGATAGTCTCCGCGAATTGACGCCCGGAGTAAAAGGTCATCATGCTGTAAGCAAAGTTTCGCGACAAATCTTCAACGGCCTTGGCGAATGACTGATTTCGACAGTTATGCATGGGAGTGTACACACGGTTGCCCTCTATGCTGCTGGAGTTCCCAATCTCGGGGCAATCCACCAATCCGGACTCCAGCAATGGCATTTTGCCGTCACTGCTGAAGCCTCCTGTGACTGTGCCTACACTCATGGACCCGACCGGAAAGTTGCTGAACAAGAGATGCGTTATGTAGGCAGTTGCATTGCCTTCCTCTTCGTCACCTGGAACATGCTGTCGATGCTGTGAAGCGCAATGAATCGCCCTCTCAGCGTCACCCAAATCTGCTGAGTAGCAGCCATTCCAAGGATGGCGACCAGAACAGTCTTGTTCGGGAAAGCGAGCCCAGTCCCGATCCTGATGGCCCACGTCTGCTGGTCCTCGGATTGGACCGCGGTGTCTGCCAGGCTTTGGTAGTAGAAGTGATGGGCCAAGCCGTCCCCAAGCCGACTGCGAAGAGGCACAGCACTAGGGTTGGGAATTTCCATCCCCTGTGCCATTTTACGTGCTGTTTCTCGCGGTCTTGGGCGGTGGGCGAACCTTGATGAGGTTTGGGCTCGTCATCCTCGTTCTGACTTGCGTCCGTGGTCAGCAGCGGCACGATTGGGGGCTGATCATCCTGCTGAGAGGTATCGGGATTTTGAGGGTGTGTTCTGTGCATCTCAACTCCAGGTGACTGAGGTCGGGAATAGAATCTCGAATTTCTTATGGAGACTTGCGGCGGGATAGAGGACTGGAAGATATAAGCTCCCAAGTAAGCAACTAAAGATCGATCAAAGACGATGAGGCTGGTGTCAAATCGACTAGCAAGTTATGTCGAAAAGATATATTTTCGGCTGCCTCCGGTCGTTATAGAAACAGAGAAGCTCCTGGTCAGGCGCCTCAAGACTGTCAAATTCGGCCGGCTGCAGGACAAACCCTCAGCTCCGAATTGTCAGGACTCCATAAGCGTTAATAACTGCATGGTTTCGCAATATCATTGGACGCAATTGAGATATCCCCACGGCTAGCTCATGCCTGCGGTGGAACAACAGCTAGGCTTGTATTGGCATCCTTTGCGATACTAACAGTCGCCTTTGCCTAAGTCGCACAACCGCGAAAGAGCAATGACAGCGCTATTAGGGGATGCAGTTCTTTCTCCTCGTATATTATAGTGCAGTTGAGATCTATGATAGATACTAATATTAATACTAAAACATCTCAAGGCAAATACTTAAGACTGTCCTTCCTATAACTCTAAGAATCTGCTTTCTCTTCCTCTCTTTATTTAGCATTTTAGAATTCCATCTACACTTCAGTAATAACCAGCAACTAAATAGCGATAGCAGCCTCTTCCATGAGTTCATCGGGCAATGGGTTAAGACACTGTTCAACCGCATCTTCTTCCAACTGGACAACCTACGCTGACGCCTGCAACTCAAACCAATACTACAAATCCTTCCTCACCTCAGGCAGCTACGGTTGTCAGCTGCTCTCTGGAGACTCCGCAGCCTCCGTGGGTTTGGAATACTTCTACCTTGGACCTTATCTCTAGCCGATGAGGATCCTTGCAACAGCAACATATCGTAGAATGTATTAACTATGATTGGGATAGAAGCTGGAATGCGGGGCATTCCCGCCAGGACCTACTGAGCAAACAGCCATCAAGAAGACTACATGGTATTAAACGCTCATTAGACACCGACGCAAAGATAGACCTCCGCCCACATGCTACGGCAGTCCTTGCCAATAGCCGGATTCCACTTGTACAAGTTTGCCAGAGTAACGCTGTACTTCTTTTGAATATCTTCGCAAACTTGACCCTTGGCGATGTAGTGGTACTTCTTGCAGTCCTTCGTCATGCTAGTACCCTGGACAGGTGTAGGTTTGTAGTTGATCGTCCACACGCAAGCATACGCATCAGTCTTCAAGCCGGTGCATCCAGTCCCAGCCTTTGGATTCCATTCAAGAAAGTCGGGGATTGAAATGCTATTGAGGTTTGCCACAGTTGAGCACTTCTGACCGGACTTGACCAGGTGGAATTTGTTACAGTTGTCGACCATATCGGGCTGCGTAGGTGTGGGCGTTTTGACTCCGTTGTCGGGCTTTGTTGGTGTATAACCAATGACAGATACACAAGCATATGCATTGGTCTTCAAGCCTGTGCAGCCGGTTCCAGCCTTGGGATTCCACTTAAGGAAGTCTGGAATGGAAATGTTGTTCTTGTTCGCCACGGTTGAGCACTTCTCACCCTCCTTGACTAGATGAAACTTGTTGCAATTCTTGACCATGTCGCTCTGAGTCGGTGAGGGAGTCTCAATGCCGTTTGTCGTCGTCGTCTTCAGGGTCGTCGTCGTCGGCTTCGTGGTTGGCGTCCCGGGAATACCAACGCAGTAGTAGGTGCTCGCCCAGAGGCCGCTGCAGTCTTTGCCTACAGCTGGGTTCCACACGAGGAAGGTGTTGAAGTCGAATGTGCCGTACTTGGCCACAATCTTGGCGCATGTGTCATCCTTGGCGGCAAAGTAGAATGTTTTGCAGCTCGCAATGAGGCCATCCTGTGTCGGGCTGGGCTTTGCTGCGCCTGTTGTTGTGGCGGCCTTTGTAGTCGTAGCCTTCTGCGTAGGCGGGCTCGTGGGAGTCCCGGGAACACCGACGCAGTAGTAGGTGCTCGCCCAGAGGCCGCTGCAGTCTTTGCCCACGGCCGGATTCCACTTGATGAAGGTGTCGAAGTCGAACGTGCCGTACTTGGCTACGATCTTGGCGCACGTATCATCCTTGGCGGCAAAGTAGAATGTTTTGCAGCTCTCAATGAGGCCGTCCTGTGTCGGGTTGGGCTTTGCTGCACCCGTTGTTGTTGTCGCGGCCGTCGTAGTTGCAGCAGTCTGCGAGGGCGGGCTCGTGGGCGTTCCGGGGACGCCTACACAGTAGTATGTGCCGGCCCAAATGCCACTGCAATCTTTCTCGACGGCAGGGTTCCACTTGAAGAAGTCATCAAAGTCGAACGTCTGATACTGTGAAATGATCTTGGTGCACGTATCTCCCTTCTTGGCCTTATAGAAGGACGTGCATGTGTCGATAAGACCGTCTTGCGTGGGACTGGGCTTGGGGTCCTCGGTAGGCTCAGGCTCGGCATCTTCAGTGGTCGTCACCTCGGGCGGATCTCCATCACGAGGAAGCCCGTTATTGACCTCGACGCAGTATGCATGGCCAACTTGGATGCCGCTGCAGTCATCCTTGACGCTGGGGTTCTGTGCCATGTTAGCAACACCTTCAGGCACGCCGAGGATCGCACGTTGGCTACTTACGTATTCCACAAACTGTTTGTGTGTGAGGCCCCAATCCGACTCGAAGAAGTCACAGTCGAAGCTCTTGTCAACGGCTTTGTCCCACCAAGTGCAATCGGAAGGGATTCCCGGGTCGGTTGGGCCGTCCTGTCGACGGAGCCTCGAGCCCGGGGACGCAGCTACACCGACAGCCAATAGGCCTTGAAGAAGGGAGAAGTGCATGGTGCAGAGGGAACGCCAGTAGGAAAGATTGTTTGGGTGGTCCAAGTGACTGGAAGAGCTCGACAGAGGCGATGACACACCGGTATCATGTATGTAGTCAGAGCAAGACTTGGAGATCCTTAAGTACAGGATTTCAGCTTCATTGATCACCCCTCACGTCCGGCAGCCTCGCACTGGAGAAGCCCAAAATCCTACAAGTCAGTCTCGTGATGGGCCATGGCACCATCACGAAGCGGCTCCTACCCTGCTTGTTCCATAGACTTAGCCGGTTGCCTGTTTGGGACGAGGGCCGGCCCGTTGGTTGTGTTATGGAGACTTTGGTGATGGAGCGAGCCAACACGTATGGAATAGACGATATTATCGTATGCTCCAAAAGAATCGAGATGCCAGGGTGGCTCGCCAAGAGGCCCACCAAGGCGAATGTCACTTCCCAGGAAGAGCCGCCTCGGGCAGATCCTGCCGAGGTAACAGATGAAATTCCCTTGCTACCTAGCAGGGGCCCCCTATACAATCGTCCATGCAAGGGTCATTCTATTTTACGTACGGATATGGTATTGCAAAGCGGCTCGGCCACCAAAGGATCCTGCATGCGCCCGTAGGATTCTTTCCGCACATGTCCCAGTAGGGTAGCTTTGCTTGGTTTTCAACTTTTCCACGAGTTTAGCCACGAACAGACTGGAGGGTAATTGCTGGAGGTTACGGTGCGCTTAAGTAGGGATATTGTAATGCAGCATGAGGCTTTGAGTTAAGGTAGTATCAGTTTGATAAAAATTGGGTTATCCTCAGGCTAGTATGCCAAAGTGGAAAATAGGAGGAAGTCTGCAGTCTGATTTAGCATTTAGCAAATAGACCTTAAGCTAACCTCTTTAGATATGCATAAGAGGTGACACTCTTGAGGGGGCCGAAAAGGCCGAGGGAAATGGGGTCCACGGTGAAAACAAAGTTCCATAATAATGAGCAGAACGCAGGTTGAATCACAAACTACAACCACAACCAACATCCCCACCGGAAACATCTAAAACCAGTTTTATAGCCGCAGTTGAGCCTACTTGCAATTCGGCCTCTGCCTGATTTGGCTTTTGCTCACAGGACCGAACGGCGAGTTGTTGGTTGTTGGTTGTCAGGAACAAAAGAAACAGACCACAGCCACCTGTTTGTTTGCTTTGCGCTAATTTAGAAGTCACACTGGGCTTAAATTTGCCAAGGCCTTTCCATAACTACCTGCCAGACTTGGTTCCATTGCCATTTTTGGATTATCCCTCTGAAGTTGGTCCGTAGTATCCAGTCCGTAGTATCCAGTCCGTAGTATCCAGTCCGTAGTATCCAGTCCGTAGTATCCAGTCCGTAGTATCCAGTCCGTAGTATATAGTGGTCTGTATGTTTACCGGCAAAACGCTGCTTGGCCAATCAACACGCGCAAAGTTTAACCGTGATATCATAGATTTGGCCTACGTAACAGCAAGCTGGTCCACTCTACACAAGGAACTCGTGGGGGACTAGGAAATAGAGAAAATGGTAGCGACTGAATTAATTCGAGTACCTCGGCAAGTCAATTATATATGCGGTGCAACTTCGAAAGCTAAGCTAGAGAATCTGGAAGTTGCAACCTATTAACCCTGAGCGCAGTCAAGTTCTAAACCTCTCCGGTAGATTCGTACGTGACGTTCCATCCGGAAATGGGCGTCACGCACAAGGCCTCGCCGGGAATCAGGCTCGCAGCGCACTCGTCCCTGCCCTTCAGCGAAGGGTTGATGTCGTACATGATGGTGCCCACGCAGATGTCATACGCCTTGCAAATGTCCTTGCAAGTGTCCGACTTGGTGACGATGTGCCACTGGCCACAGTTCAGCGTCGTGCCCTCGGCCACCTCGGCGTCTTCGGGCGGCGCGAGGCGCACCACCGTGGGCCCGTTTCCGCTGCTGATGGTGCGCTGAATGCTCGAGACCTCTGCAACAGAGCTTGTGTCGCCCAGGGCGGAGATGCAGATGGACTTGCCGTAGTAGTCGGTGCCCGTCTGGAGGTCGGTGCAGGCGCGGTTGATCCACGAGTTGTAGAACTGCACAGTGTCCCAGGCGAGGCCTTGCGAAGTCTCTATGCCGAAGCACGTGTCGTCGGGCTGCACGTAGTACGTCTTGCACGTCATGGGGAGGCAGAGCTTGAGGCCCGCGGGGACCTTGCGACAGTCGCCAATGGCCTTTTGGTTGCCCATGTACAGCAGAGCGCCAGAGACGCCCGAGGCCTTGGAAATCGAGTTGCAGGTGTCTCCCTCCTTGGTCGTGTAGTACTTGCTGGTTAGGCAGAAGTCTGCCTCTACCTCTTCTTCTTTGAGAGGTTTCGGAATGTTCGTGGGCCCTGAGCCTCCGCACGTCTTGTAGACAAGCTCCAGCTCCGCCTTGTAGTACTCATCGTAGAGGGAGTACTGCGAGGACTGCATCATGGCAAGGCGCCGAAGATAGCAGGTGTGGCAGAGTTCCGCGCGAGGCAAGTCCTCGCCATCCTCGACGTCTGAAAACTCGTCAATGATGTCTGGTAATCGTGGTCAGCGTCGTTCCCCCTTTTGTTGTAACCTTGGATAACTCACCGTTGCAATATCTCTTCGTCTTGGGATCTTTGACGCACGTCTCGTTCCAGCCGGCCCAGATGTTGCCGCCGTACTGTGTGGGAAGAGTGCCACTGGACCCGAGGCTTTTGCCCGCGCAGTCCTTGGAAACCGCCTCGAACCACTTGCGAAGCGACGCAGAGCAGGTGCCCACGCAGATCTCGTCGGTCAGAGTCACGTTTTCGAGTGAGCCTCGATAACTCAACTCCATGAAGGAGCGTATATACGAGTTGCAGGCGATGTCGGCCGACAATGCGCTGACGCATGCGTCCCCAACATCGTGGTTGTCGAGATCAGAGGCTTCGAAGATGCGAAAGGCACCTGCGCCGAGGAAAAGGCCAAAGGCAACAAGGTGTTTGAGAATAGCCATGGCGTGCTTGGTGATGAATTGGTAGCTGAACAGATGAAGTTTGAAATTTGCTGGTTTTCAGAAGTGGCGATCAAGAGAGACCCCGAATTAACCTGTGACGATAATCAGAGACTCTCGAACGAAGTCTATATGGCCTGGTCCAACGCCGAAGTTAATTTTATGTAGGGAGTCCGTGTCATGGGCACTCCCGTCGTGCCGATAGCTTCGGAATCTCCCGTCGTTGGCTCTGTACCTGATGTTGCTCGGCTCGGGCCTTTGGCAGATATTCCTTCGCGCTCATGTTCGTGCCACTGTGGTCCAGACGGCGAGACCCCTTGTTAAGCCGGAAATCACAAGGTGAAGAATACGAGGAATCCTACATCCACACGGTAAGTGCCAAGTCGGCTGAAAAGAAATTGCAAGGGCTCAACTCAGTAAGCTTTCACCCCAACATATGGGCCCTGATGTAATGCTGTGTTGGTTGTGAAGTTTTGAGCCTGGCGACTCTACGATTCTGGCAGGGGTTAATAACCCCACGATCGAAAGGGCATCACACTTGTTGGTCACTGTGACCATTCGGCCATTCTTTTGCCTAGTAATTCTGGACCCCAAATTTGTACGCGGAGACCAAGGGGAGAGTTTGCTTTCAGCTGCCATTTACAGGTCGAGGACCGAGTGAGCGGATCGGATGTTGGCCCAGCTTCTCCAGGGGCCCGAATGGAGAGATCAATGAGTGGACACTGGACACAACACAACCAACGACATCTGTCTTGTCTAAGGTTACAACTATGTTTTCCCAGTCGTGAAGGATTCACCTCTGAGGCACTTTAACTGCCTTTAAGGCGCCAGTAAAACCGCACTCGTTTGTTCAAGCGAGCTTATATTTCCCCTCGAACCGGCCAGCTCTCATTCTATGTTCCTTGTGTGTCTGATTCCTTAATCCATTTCCTCTGGACTGGAATTCTACCTGGCTATTCGTTCTTTTCTTTTCACAGAGGACGTACCCCTCCTACTGCCACCAGTATGCATATGCGCACTTGGCTCCTTGGCCTGCTGCTGCTATGCCTTTGCGTAGCAGCCGCCGATAACGACGATACAACCTGCAGTGCGACCAAGCGCTGTAAAAATGGATGTTGTAATAAGTCTGGCAACTGTGGCTTTGGCCCCGACTGTAAGCTTGCTATCTTGAAGGCACGACAAGACCAAAGCTGACCCTAGGTACTTAGATTGTGGAACAAACTGTCGCTCCGACTGTGACAGAAAGTCAGAGTGCAACCCCGGCTTTGGTACAAAATGGGCTGAAGAAGGCAAATGCCCTTTGAACGTCTGTTGCTCCAAGCACGGATACTGTGGCGTAAGCAAACCCACTGATGAACTGCTGCCTTGGTGGACGAAGAAGGGGCTAACATGCAGTAGACGACCAAGGACTTCTGCGGCTCAAAGAAGGTCACGCGCCCGAGCTGCGGTAAGGACAACGGCATCAGTCGTGTCGTTGGCTACTTTGAGGGATGGGCGCGGAATCGTCCCTGTGAAACCTTCTGGCCCGAACAAATCCCCATCGGACTGTACACCCATATCAACTTTGCCTTTGCCACCATCAACCCCCTCACATTTCTCGTCCATGCTGATGAAGATGCCGACATCAACACATACAAGCGGCTCATGGCACTGAAGAAGAAGGACCCGGATCTGAAGGTTTACCTCGCGATCGGCGGCTGGACCTTCAATGACCCGGGCGCGACGGCCACGACCTTCTCGGACCTTGCGGCTTCTGTGCCACGGCAGAAGAAGTTCATGAGCTCTCTGATGTCCTTCATGAGCACTCATGGTTTCGATGGGCTCGACTTGGACTGGGAATACCCCCAAGCCAAGGATCGGTCCGGGCGGGAGGCCGACTTTGCCAATTTCCCCAAGTTCATGGCCTCACTGAAGAAGATGATGGATGCAGGCAACAAGGGACTCAGCATTACCGTTCCCGCGTCGTACTGGTACCTGAAACACTTTGATATCAAGAAACTAGTGAGTCGACTGCTCCTTGGTTATTGACGAAGTACCTACCTAGGTACATATATGGTATACCTTGGGGGCAAGCTGACAACTGGGTCTAGGAAAAATCAGTCGACTTCTTTAACGTTATGTGAGTGGTGCACCAACTATCTAAACTTTTATCCTTAGAGTGCTAACAACGTGGCTGGGCAGGTCCTACGACTTGCACGGTGCCTGGGACCAAAAAGTAGAGTGGACAGCCCCCTACCTCAACGCCCACACAAACCTCACCGAGATTGACCTCGCTCTCGATCTGCTATGGCGCAACGACATCGAGTACGACAAGGTTGTGTTGGGCCTAGGCTTCTACGGGCGCGCCTTCACGGCTGCCTCCTCGTCATGCATGAAGCCCGGGTGCCTGTTCTCGGACCCGGGGGTTGCGGGCAAGTGTAGCCGGGAGAAGGGCATCTTGCTGAACTCGGAGATTGACGCTCTGATCAAGGAGAACAAGGTCAAGCCCGAGTTGTACAAGGAGGAGGCCGTCAAGATCGCCAAGTGGAGCAACCAATGGGTTTCGTTTGACGACGAGGAGACGCTCCAGCTGAAGACGGACTTTGCGCAGTCGCGATGTCTCGGGGGCGTCATGGTATGGGCCATCAGCCACGACACCAAGGACGCAAAGTACAACAAGGCTCTGGCCAAGGCGCTCGGCCGCAAAGTCACCAGCGGCTCCCTAGACGACGATGAAAAGGCATCGGAGATCAACAAGGTGCCCAACAAGCAGTGCCGCTGGACCAACTGCAAGGAGGACTGTCCTCAGGGCTGGGTCAACGTTGCTCGCTCCGACTCAGGAGCCCGCAAGAAGAAGGACGAGAAGATGTGGGACGAGACGGGCTGCGGCGGCGACGGCCACCACAGCTTCTGCTGCCCGGGCACGGAGGAGCTGCCGACTTGCGGATGGTACGGCTTCAGCAAGGGCAAGTGCGGAAAGGGGTCGTGTCCCAGTGACATGGTAGAGATTGGGTCCAACCAGATGTACTGCCACAAGAAGCAGAACTACCAGTCGGCCTGCTGCACCACCGACGTCAAGAGCATGAAGCTGTACGGCACCTGCGAGTGGGGGGCCTATCCGGACTGTGACAGCCAGGACAGGTGCCCGAACCCGGACGGAGACAGCAGCAAGAACTACCTATGGGCCGAGTCCTCCACGGGATCGGGCGGCGGCAAGTGTGATGACAAGAAGAACGGGCTCGGCCTCAAGGTCCCCGGCATGCAGACGCGCAAGTTCTGCTGCGACGTCCACAACGCCAACCTGCGCTTCTCCGACTGCCAGTGGTTCAAGGACGTCGGTCCAGCCCCTGACACTCTTCCCAGTGGCTTCTGCCGCAGCGGCTGTCCGTCCGATCGCGTCCGCGTGGCCCTCGACACCGAGGCCGCAGTGTGCCGCAACGGAGGCATGGCCCGCTGCTGCAAGACCAGGTTCAGCGACGAGTTCGACATCGAGAACCCCAAGCTGGATGCCTACAGGAGCGCCATGAAGGCGTGGATCGACGATCCCACCTGCCCCAAACCATCGTCGACTCTCTCCCGACGTTCCCATTCACTACTCGGCGACGAAGTGGCCAACGCCTCGCTGCCTATGGAGCTCGCTTCGAGAGACGACGTCAAGATCCACGACATTACAGCACAGCTTCTGCTCACATATCTCATATCTAACATAGGCAGCGAGAATATGCTGGAGGAGATGGGCAGAATATGGGACAGTTACATCGAGGACAATTTCCCCTACCTCACGATACGCTACATCAAGTCCTTCCTGGGCATCACCCCCCAGTGGGAAATGGATGGGCCCGAGGCCACGGCCGAACGTGTCCTCTGTAGCCCTCACTCGTACAACGCCCGGATCGCCGCCATCCAAGGCACGAACGGCGGGGGTACCGCTATTTGGATCGACTGCGGCTATGTTGTGTGTAACGAGGACGGAGTTTGCGGAGACGCGCTGGACGAGGTGACCAGAAAGCGCCGTGGCCTGCTGCCCAGTCGATCCGCCCACCTGTCCGCACACCGCCATCACTGGCTGCATGTTCGCCAGATATCGAAGCCGCAGGAGTGGACGGTGGTGGTGGCAAGCCCCGACGGCGAAACGGCAACCATCGAGTACGAAGTCCCTGCGGTGAGTACAGTTGAGCCCACGCATTTTGATCGGACCAACGACTGACGACGCTCTCTACCCAGAACGACCCCCCTTCGGGGCTGGATCAGAGCCTTTCGAGCCTCCAGAACACGGCCGAATTCGAAACCCCCGACGATTGCTCCGACTGGAGGCTCAAACATGGCGGGGGAGTATGGAACGCTAACAGGAAAGGCTTCCACAGTACGCCACCCCCATGCCGTTGATGCAACTGTCGCTAACAACTTGGATCAGCCGAGCATCCCATCGACAAGAGTGTGATGAAGCAGTTCTTCGTCGACGCAGCCATGGGAACGTACGATGACTTCTTTGTGCTCATGTCATGTGGCAAGCCACTCGCTAACTCGGGTTTAACAGATTGCGGTCTGGCTCTAGGGCTGTATATGGTCCAGTGCCAATAGAATTTTTCGAGGAAATTCTGGTATTGGGTGATCAGGACCTCTCGTGGCCGGAGATCCCTGGCAATCCAGACTACGACGACGGCAACCTGTTCAGCCGTCTCATGGAGTGCTTGGGCAGCCAGACCAATGACATGAACTTTGCCGTCGCTATTCAAGACATAAACTGGGTTAAAGGCAAGGTACGTACAAGATCGAGACATTGGGGGGAAAAGGGAAATAGCAGACACACGCTAATTCCTTTCTCTTTCTCTCCACAGCTTATGCAGCTCCAAGACCCCATTGCGAGCAACAAGTGGGACGACAGGGCTAAAGACAATATTGATTACGTCTTGGGCATCTTGCGGGCAAGCATCGCCACGTTCAGCTACATGAACTCTGCGGGTAGCCCCGGCCCCAACGTCTTCACTAAAGTGTCAAATGTCCTAAACGACATGCTGCTGCAGATGTTACACGCCGAGGGTCTCTTCGAGAGAAGACACCGCGGCGTCCAGGTCGCGATAGCCCAGTTCCTCGTGGAGTGGCTTCGAGACTATTACGGCGCAGTGACGACCAAATCCAAAACGTTTCTTCGAGGCGTAATGAACACGGTGAAGGCGTACTGGGCGCCACGATCGGGCGAGAAGGCGAAACAGGTCATGGAAATTATTGGTTCGTTGGAACCCCAGATTGCCAACCTCCGCATTAGGACTGACTGGGACATCTCCATTTTGGACGACGATGATCCTATGGATGAAGATTCGGACATGTCAAAATGAGGTTGTGGATTTTGTACCTAGTCTAGCATTCTACGGACTTTCTGGTTTATATAGCTCTAATCGATCGTGCCCTTACACCAATAACCACCTCACTGCTCAGCTTCGTTCGGCTTTGAACAGAGGCCTCGGGGGGGCAATGAAACGATTGGACCAAGGTTTTACTTCGGAGCACCTGCCCGAAGGCGAGACGGAATCGTCCCCGGGCCAGATATACTCTTCGAGATCCTCCTCTGGGCCATCAAAACGCAGGACCCCATTGAGGTCGAACTCGGACGTCATGAGCGAATGCCAAAGCTCCAGCAAATAGCCCGTTGGGATCCTCATCCAGCCCCAGGAATCCCAAATCTCCGTCCAGTCGTAGGATACCGCCTTGACAACAAATTCGCTCTTGGCCACGCCTTTGAGCACCGCCTTGTCGGCGACGAGAACGAAGCGAAACAGCCTTCCTGCCATGGTCTTTTCCGCTTCGGCGTGCTCATCGAGGCACACCTCTCGAAGCCGGCGAACATCGAGGCCGTCAAGTAGCGACGGGTCCTCGCGAGGATCGAGACGGAACCGCTTCTTGAGTCGTTCTAAGTCGTCCAGGTATTCGTCTTGGTCTTGGCTGGATCCCCTCTTGTTGAGGCCGAATCGTCGTTCCACGTCGTCCTTGTATTGGTCCTCGTCGTCGTAGGATCCGAGCGCAAGGTAGGTCTGTCGCTTCAAGGCGCCGAGGAGCATGTCCCAGTGTTTGTCGGACTCGGGGTTGTAGTATGTGCGGTAGATGGTAAAGCCCCAGTTGCCGTAGTATTTGAAGTTCTCTGGGAGCTTCCTATCGATCCGCGACATCTTGACCCCAGGCTCCTTACGAGGAGGTCGCCATATGAGATTAATCATTTGTGAAACTGTTGCCATCTTTATATGCTTGGGCTTCTCGAGCAATAGGGTGGCTAAATTGAGCCACGCAAGCTCTAAAGAAGTGGTGCAATGTTTGTGTTGGAGGAGACAACTTGACAAGGAGAATGTAACATGGTTGCTTAGGCAATAAGCCCAGACCAGTTTCTAAGACGGATAACTCGTAGGTTAGGCATGAGCTATAGTGCTATAATAGAGTTCTAACAGTTAAAAAATCACAAATTGCACTACGTATTTTTCTACTATACTTTGAGAAATGTAATTAAAATAAGAAAAAATAAAAATAAT
>JAMQMW010002522.1:4270-15659 GCA_024115155.1 Thelonectria blattea
AGCCAAATGGATGCGTGTTCTGCACGCTGTCCGACATAGGGAACAGCACAGCAGGCCGTTTATGCGGGGGACGGTTGCTTTAACAAGACCAATCCGAATGGTTCCATTGGCCAATACATCAAATCGGAAGCGCCGGCCCTGGCCTTGCGAAGTTTCCGAGTACGAAATCGGTCAGATCGGATCCGACAAGGGAGTACGTAGGTACATCAGGTATTTTGCGTGTCGTGGTGCTGTGCGTCATGCCTGCTTGCTTGCTCCAGGGCTCAAAACGTATCTATGCGCCGCAAAACGTACCTGGGCCCAACAGAGGCCGGGCGGCAATGGGAAGCGGCAGTGCTGGAATCGTTCAAGACTTGCAGCGTTGTATTCGGAGTGGAAATGCCCTTGAGGATATTTTTTCTGCGTATCAGTTTTACTTGTTGGGTTGCGAGTTGCGAGTTGCGTGCAGATGCACAACAGCTGAGGTTCGATGCTGTGCCGTGCGGAGAAGTCCGATGACATAATCAACGAATGAAATTTTTTTTCTTTTTTCGTAGGCCACACACATCTTGACGTCAAACCCTGGCAGCCAATCAGCTTCCGAGTTGGTCACAATTTTCAGACTCACATCGAAGACAGAGCGACAATGGCCGGTCCTCCCGTTTCGGTCGAGTATCTGTCGACGGGTGCAAACAGACAGACGGCTGTGGCGGATTGGAGTCGAGGTGGCATCTTGGCCTTTGGATCCGATATCAACGTCGCTTTATGGAGGCCTGCTGTGAGTGTTTCTTGTCGTCATGGCTGGGACTATGCTGACCAGGGGTATTATGCCTGTTTCTAGGCTGAGCCGCCAAAGGGAATAACCACCATACTTAGTGCCCACAAGGCGCTTGTCAAGGCTGTGACCTTTCTCCCTGACGAGGACGGAGATGATTCATCCTATCTCATCACCGGCTCCGATGACAAGACGCTCATCGTGTGGAAAGCTTCGCACAACGGCGAGGACTTTGCCCCTATCCAAACCTCCTCGGAGCATGCTGGCGCCATAAAT
This sequence comes from Thelonectria blattea, assembly GCA_024115155.1. Classification (NCBI taxonomy): domain Eukaryota; kingdom Fungi; phylum Ascomycota; class Sordariomycetes; order Hypocreales; family Nectriaceae; genus Thelonectria; species Thelonectria blattea. Next base: position 5,301 of record JAMQMW010002522.1, read on the forward strand.
TGCATCTCCGTGTTACGCATCGAGGCCGAGTCTCCCAGATGGATTCTCGCAACAGGTGCCGCCGACGCAACCATTAAGATTTGGAGTTTCCAGAACGACCAGCTGAGGCTCTTGCAAACGCTCAAGACTGCGCCGAAATACTTCCCCCTTTGTATCTCTCTCAGCTACCTCAACCGAGAACACGATGCCTTCGTCCTCGCATCTGCCGGGACCCGGGATATCGTCCAGATCCTGACGGCCGAGGCCAACCTCGACGCCGTTCGGTTCGAGGTCCAGGCCACGCTCAGCGGACACGAAGGCTGGATCCGGTCTCTCAGCTTCACAAAGGAGACGGAAAGCCCCGACGGCGACCTGCTGCTCGCGTCGGCCAGCCAAGACAAGTACATCCGCATCTGGAGAATTCACCAAGGCAAAGAGCTCCCGGCCCTTGTGGCCAGCGGCGCCGACCCCTCGAGTGATGCCTATCTCCCCGGGAAATCGCCTTCAAACAAGGCGCATCGTCTCAAGGCTGCTGGGAAGGACTTCTCCGTCACCTTTGAGGCGCTGCTCCTGGGCCACGAGGACTGGATCTACAGCGCGCGATGGTACAAGCAGGCCGATGGGAAGCTGCAGCTGCTCTCTACCTCGGCCGATAACTCCCTCGCCATCTGGGAGGCTGATCCCAGCTCTGGAATCTGGGTCAGCATGGCGAGACTCGGCGAGATTAGCAGAGAAAAGGGCGCGACCACTGCCACGGGCAGCACCGGCGGTTTCTGGACGGGTCTGTGGTCGTCAGACGGCCAGTCGGTAGCGACTCTGGGCCGCACTGGCAGTTGGAGGCGGTGGGAGTACATCGCATCCGAGGATAGCTGGCGGCCTTGCGTGGCCATCACGGGGCACACGAAAGCAGTCACCGGCATCTCTTGGGCCAAGAACGGGGACTTTCTCCTGTCGACCAGCTCCGACCAGACGACCCGCCTGCACACTCGCTGGAAGGGCAAGGACGTCGAGACGTGGCACGAAATGTCCCGGCCGCAGATCCACGGCTATGACCTCAACTGCATCGACTCCTTGGGAGAGTCCCAGTTCGTGTCCGGGGCCGACGAGAAGCTAATGCGCGTCTTCAGCGAGCCCAAAGCCGTCGCCTCCATGCTCAACCGCCTCGCGGGCATCGGCAGCGACGCAGCAACCCAACACATGCCCGACGCGGCCAACATGCCCGTCCTCGGCCTATCCAACAAGGCCATCGACGCCGTCGACGACGACCAGGAGATCCCCTCCATCGACGACCGCGACCGCGAAGCCATGGACCCGGCCTCAGTGGTCAAGAAGTCGCACCTCGAGATCGACCACCCCCCTTACGAGGAGACCCTCTCCCGGCACACCCTCTGGCCCGAGACGGAGAAGCTCTACGGCCACGGCTACGAGATCTCGTGCGTGGCCGCCAGCCACTCCGGAAAGCTCGTCGCCAGCGCGTGCAAGGCCAGCTCGACCAACCACGCCGTCATCCGGCTCTTCGAGACGGACCGCTGGACGGAACTCCGACCCCCGCTGACGGCGCACTCTCTCACCGCTACGCGGCTGCGTTTCTCGGCCGACGACGCATATCTCTTGAGCGTCGGGCGCGATCGCCAGTGGGCGGTGTTTGAGCGCAGCGAGGGCGACGACGCGGCGTATCGGCTGCTCCAGGCTAATCCCAAGGGCCACACGCGCATGATCCTCGACGCGGCGTGGGCGCCGAGCGAGAAGGAGCCCCTGTTCGCCACGGCCGGCAGGGACAAGCAGGTGCGCATCTGGGCGGGCAAGAACGGCGAGGACGGGAGAGTGCAGTTCGTCCAGGCCGCGGCGATTCCGTGCGGCACGCCCGTCACGTCGGTTGATTTCCTGCCGCAGGTCGTCAACGGACGGTTCGTGCTGGGGGTTGGCACAGAGCTGGGGAAGCTCAGCATATTCCTAGTCAAGGAGGATGGCACTGAAGTCATCGAGAAGCCTGCTTGTTCATCGTAAGTTGCCCCTCTTCGTCTAAAACTCCACGGTATCCCTTCAGTTCTGAGTCGGCTAACACGTTGACAGATATTGCTTGCCAAAGGCGGTGCTGCAGCTCGCCTGGCGACCGGTGCCCCGGGAGGGCGCCGACCGAGCGCACGAGGTGGCAGTTGCGGGAGAGGACAGCTCTCTGAGGGTGTATGCGTTTAGCGAGGGCTATCTTGGAGGTTCGTCGTAATTGACTCTGCTTCCAATGTACTTGCTAGTTTCGTGATGATGTGTGATGCCGCTGTATGTTCGATTCAACTAGTGGCTATTACGATTATAGTCTATGGTCCAGTTTGAAGAGCATGTCTATGGCGCCCAGCTCCCGTTCTATACCCCTATCCTTAACTATCCATACGCAAATCTTCCGCTCACCCCAACCATCCCCCCTCCAACGCCACACCTCACACATACTCCCACTCAACAATCCCACTCCCAACACTCAAATCCCCCACCGTGGCCTGAAACGTCGCCACCATGAGATCCAGCCCGTCCGTCCTACACGACGCGCACTCGTCGACCACAACAGCCACCACGCTGCCCTTGGGCCCCGTGACGCGGACCTGGCGACCGCACACGTTTGGGGTGCCGGGGAGGGCGTCGGCTTGGAAGCGCGTCCAGTCCATGGACAGGCCGTACTGTACCGTGTTGGCGTTGATGGAGGGGCAGCTGCTGGAGGATTCGGGGAACCAGAAATAGGCGAGCCCTTGGGTTGTTGCTGGGGTGAGGGAGGGTGTTGTTGTTGTTGTGGTGGTGGTGGTGGTTGAGCTGGTGGTTGTAGTTGTTGTGGTTGTTGTGGTTGAAGTAGAGGAGGTTGATGATGTCGTGGTGGAAGGAGTTGAGGAGGGTGTTATAGACGGCGTTGTATCAGGCGTGGTATCTGGTGTACTCTCTGGTGTTGTGTCTGGTGTGGTATCTGGCGTAGTGCTTGGTGTTGTCGGTGTTGTCGTCGAACTGGACTCAACCTCAGACGCAGAAGTCACACTCGGCGTCCCATCCGGCGTCAACGAAGATCTTGACAACCTACAAGGCCCAGCCGCATAAACACGACCAACAACAAGACCTGCAAGTCCAAGCAGCACTCTGAGAGACACCATCTTGACAGGACCTCCAGGCGAGTTTGTCTGAACCACAATGTTGATTCTGAGTAATTAACTTGCCACTCCACGACAATTGAAAAGATGGGAGCCCTCTTACACAAAAAGAAAACCATGGTCCCCCTGGAGAACAACATCATCTGTGCTAGGACCCGCTACGGTCCATTGAGGCGTTGAGGCTATTGACATATAGTCCGTCGCTAACAATCCGCTCGACGGTCGAGATTCAGCTGAGGTGCTTTAAGCTTAACGAGAAGGTCGTCTTTCAAAGCTGCCTTGGTCGTTTCTCAAAGCCGCCTTGGTTGTTTCTCAGCCCTCTTGGTCGGTTGTCGACTCGTCCTCATATGAACAGACCTATCCAACTTCCAGCCACTCGTCCGACGATTCCAATCAAGTTGTATCGATATCGTTGTAACGTATTATCATTAGACCATTTCTCAGGCCGATATGCACATGCTAAACCCATTCCCCTCCAACGCCATCAGAAACAAAAAGTCCGCTCTCCCATCTTGCCCCCCTGAATGCTTGCAACACATCACTCCTCCCCCCGTCTTCCACCTTATATACCCATCTCCTCGCACCCCCCCTCTCCCTCTTCAGTATACACACGCTCGCCAACACCGCACCACTCCCGCAGCGCATCCGCCACAGCACTCCGTCCGCACTGCTCCTACAGCTCCTTCAGGACCTCCTGCGCCGTCTCCGTCGCCGCCCCCGCCGCCAGCGCGCTCGCCGACATGTCCTGCAGCACCTCGAGCGCCGCCTCGGCCACGTCGATGTGCTCCCCGTTGATGTAGTACCACGCCCGGCCCAGGAGGAACGAGATGTGGTGCGGCAGGTACAGGCACGCCGCGATGAAGGTCAGGCTGAAGAGGAGGAATACCAGGGAGTCTGTAGTTGGTGTCGCGTGGTCAGCCAACGAACGTCGTGGTCCTTGCTTGTTTCCGCGGGGGGGAATGCTCTTTGACTCCCGCGTATGGTCCTTGAGAGGGAGGCAAGGTAGGCAAGACACTCACTGAAGAAGAACTTCTCCCAGGGCGTAAACATGTACACGCTAAACGTCACCTCGAGCTGGTACTGCTTGAGGCTCAACCACCTGCGAAACGACCCAATGACCGACATGACGAAACCCGGCGCGCGCGGTGGTTGTTTTATTTTTTTCGTAACAGCAGCAATCGATCGAATCGAATCGGGGACGGGACGAGCGCGCGCGCTTGTGCAAAAATGTCGCAAGAAGGAACGACAAAGACAAAAAAGGATAAAAAAGAAAGGGTGCACAGCGATGGGGTTGTTTGTGACGGCAAACGAGCTTGAAAATCAATTTAAATGGAATTGAAGATTTAAAGGAGACGAGAGGGACGACGGAACGTCCTGACCGCAAAAGCTTCCCGTCGACTCCGAAATTGTCCCACCAAGCGATTGGAGGAGCGGATCCACTTTCCCGGCCCCACTCCTGCTCAACGTGGCTCCCGTGTGGCTTGTGGCTTGTGACGTTTTCTTGGGGGCCCTGTTCGCAGCCTCGCGAGCTCTGTGTTTCGTTTCAAGCCGTGCGACCTTTCGTCATCACACCTCGTAAATCGAACACTTTTCTGCCCGAGGCCATACACGAGCAATCGCACCTCGACCTCCAGCCATGGCTCCCCGCGCCCTCCTCCAATTCATCCACCCCAGGCTGTGCCCTTGGTCCTCCCCCCGCTCCGTCTCCCTCCGCACCTTCACCACTTCTCCCGGCATCCTCGCGAAAGCCCTCCCCGCGCGACCGAAACCCCCGCCAGAGTCCGAGATTGAGGAGTTCTACGTTAAAGGGAGCGGGCCTGGCGGTCAAAAAATCGTACGGCTCCGATCCCACCACGTTCTTCTAAACCGCGACCCCTCCGGGCGACGACTAACAGCTCCTCGTAGAACAAAACCAACTCGGCCGTCCAGCTACGACACACCCCGACGGGCATCGTCGTCAAGTCCCAGGCCACGAGATCTCGAGACCAGAACCGTAAACACGCCCGAGAGCTGCTTGCCCAACGTGTCGACGAATTTCACAACGGTGACCAGAGTCGTTCCGCCATTGTTGGCAGGATAAAGCAGAAGAAGGCAGCCAGTTCCTCCAAGAAGAGTCGCAGGAAATACAAGAAGCTTGAAGAAGAGAAAGCAAGCGGCAGCGCTGAGCCGGATCCGACATTGGAAGGTGAAGGTCAGGCACCCCCAGAAGAGACGGCCGAGCAAGACCTCGAGAGACCAGCCGTAGTCACAGTACAGCGAATATAACAATAAGCCACCCATAAACACTAGATCATGTGCCCTCGGTTTATGCAGTCAATCGACATTTATCATCACTTTTCCATTCAACGAATCTAGGTGGGAGCAAAAGTATTTGTATGATCAGCCTCGGCATTCTACCCCTATGCACGCATTCTGCACGCGACTACACCACAGGGGCCATCACAACTCTCAGGAGAAAAGGCAACGCCCACCCTCTTGACCATGTCAAAAACTTTTCGTAGATATGAGATTCGCCGAAGACGCGTGCCATCCACCACCCAAGGCTCCGCATCTGTCGCGACCTCCATGATCTTGCCGTCGTTGTGTGGAGGGTGGGAGGGTTCGGTTTGTTGGGGAATTCGCTATGAGAGTCAGTCTCATGTCGCAGGGACGGCTATCACAACTACACACCTTAGAAGCACTTGCGGTGAACGATCGAGGGACCGCTCTCGTCGTACTCCTGCTTGGAGATCCACATCTGCTGGAAGGTGGACAGGGAGGCCAGAATGGAACCACCGATCCAGACGGAGTACTTTCGCTCGGGGGGAGCAATGATCTTGACCTTCATGGAAGAAGGAGCAAGAGCAGTGATCTCCTTCTGCATACGGTCGGAGAGACCGGGGTACATCGTGGTACCACCAGACTAAGAGAATTAGACAATGGTTCAAAACGGTGCTGCCGCTGGGACTTACCATGACAATGTTGCCGTAGAGATCCTTTCGGACATCGACATCACACTTCATGATGGAGTTGAAGGTGGTGACGTGGATACCGCCGCTCTCAAGACCCAGGACAGAAGGCTGGAAGAGAGCCTCAGGAGCACGGAAGCGCTCGTTGCCGATGGTGATGACCTGACCATCGGGAAGCTCGTAGGACTTCTCGAGAGAAGAGCTCTGGGAAGCGGTCTGGATCTCCTGCTCAAAGTCGAGGGCGACGTAGCAGAGCTTCTCCTTGATGTCACGGACGATTTCTCGCTCGGCGGTGGTCGAGAAGGTGTAACCGCGCTCAGCAAGAATCTTCATGAGGTAGTCGGTAAGATCGCGACCAGCCATATCAACACGGGCAATGGCGTGGGGAAGAGCGAAACCCTCGTAGATGGGGACAACGTGGGTGACACCATCACCGGAATCCAGGACGATACCGGTGGTACGACCGGAAGCGTACAGGGAGAGGACGGCCTGGATGGAGACGTAGAAGGCGGGGGCGTTGAAGGTCTCGAAGACGATCTGGGTCATCTTCTCACGGTTGGACTTGGGGTTGATGGGAGCCTCGGTGAGCAGGACGGGGTGCTCCTCGGGAGCCACACGCAGCTCGTTGTAGAAGGTGTGGTGCCAGATCTTCTCCATGTCGTCCCAGTTGGTGACGACACCGTGCTCAATGGGGTATCGCAGAGTGAGGATACCACGCTTGGACTGAGCCTCATCACCAACGTACGAGTCCTTCTGGCCCATACCGATCATGATACTGATCTTGTTAGCAGACCGCGCGGGAGAGGCGGACAAGACGACTTACCCATGGTGACGGGGGCGACCGACAATGGAAGCTGGTCAAAGCCGTCAGCACAATTTTCAGACAGTCGTTGCGATCACGACCGCTGTTTATCGGGCGTTGGGCGCAGCGGGTGTCGAAGTGGGGTACTCACGGAAAACAGCTCGGGGAGCATCATCACCGGCGAAACCGGCCTTGCACATACCCGAACTACCATGGAGTCAGTATACCAATTCAAAACCCAAGCACCCGTCGCTCCCAAGCTCGATATGAATTTCGAGACGTTCTTTGGCCTCGTTCGATGCCGTGGCAGTCAGGCCACGGGCGAGGCGGGGAGCGGCAGGCGGTCGGTGAGACAGGCGGGGGAGCTTACCCATTGTCGATGACGAGGGCGGCGACTTCTTCTGTAGCGAGGATACAGGTCAGCGAAGCTCTTCTGAGGCATCCGGCGATGCCCTGAACAAATTGAACAGGACGTGCGATGCGGCGACATGATGCGACGTACCCTCCATGGCTGTGGATTACGGTGGAAAGCTGTCCAGAAACGGGTTTAGCGGCGAGGTTCCCAAGAGTTGAGGAAAAGGCGGAAAAGGCCAAACAGGCGGAGAGAGGGCGTGTTGAGGGGAGGGGAGATGCTCACGAGATGCTAGGCGAAGAAAGCGATGGAGTTGATGGGAGGACGAGTCGGGGAGAGAGCGACTCGACAGGTGGGTGGTTTGGAAGAAAAGAGGTTGACGGTGGATGGAGCAGGAAGATGGGAGGAATGGGGAAGGGGGAAGTGGGAGAAGAAGGAGGGGGAAAGGAGGAAGTATCGCTGGGCGACGCTGTCACAAGAAAGTTGTGGGCGGGCCCCGAAATGCTGAGGTGGACACTACCACGCCCGGTAGAGTGGCCACTGGGAGCAGGGGGATCTAGCAGGGGGCTTCTGGACGCTCTGGGCTCTGGCGCTGGAAAGGGGGAGGGGGGGACGAGACCGCCTACCTTGTTTGGTGGGAAGCGGGCTGGGTTCCTCGCTGGGAGTCTGTGGGAGGGACGTGGAAAGGTGGCAGAAACGAGAGGGATCTGGCTTGCCGCTTTTAACTGATTGGTTCGTGGTGGTGGCAGTGGCTGGTGGTTGGGGGGCTGGGCTGATGAGAAGACCTACGCGGCTCCTTCACTCTTTTGTCGGTTGCTTTGCGCCTTCTTTGTGGTAACCGTCGCCGTTGCTCTCCATCGCTCTTTCCAACGACGGCCGTTGCCTCTCTTTATCATTGGGACAGGTGTCCTGAGCTGCTGCCTCTTTTGGGAGCCTTCAATGCTGCCGTCGTCATCCACCCGTTCCCGTTTAACGCCACAATGCTAAACCACCACGCTACGTCAGCCAGCCAGGAACTTTTTAATGCTGCAGCCTCGAGGCTTCTATTCTTCAACCTGGTGCCAAGAGGCCATGAGAATGTGGTGGTGCCAGACAATTGACCTATTTCAAAGCTCTGTCGCAGCGGTATCGACTCCCCGCCTCCTTTCTCATGGGCCAGCTTCGCCAAATGTCCTTGATCCATCGGCGAACAGCATCGGATGCCACCGACCATCACGGATAGAGCAAAGCTAAGGGTCACAGCTCCTCGGGAGACCGAGCTTTCGCGGCTGCCTCGCCCTTCCTCATTCAACTTCGCCCACTCCAGTGACAGACATGGGATGAGATTTGCTCTTGGACAGTGCTTCGCTTCAGCAAGCAACTCCCCCTGACTGTTCCCCCGATGGCCAGGCGAACCAGAACTGGGTCCGGAGAGAAAGAAGCCAGCCGGACCAGCCGGGGCTCACCCCCGAGCCCGGACGGTGAAGGAGGCTGGAAAGCGGACAGACTCGTCTCCAGATCCACCATTGCAGCTAACAACTGCTCGCAGTCGAGGCACGATACCACCTGCTCTTTGCGAGGCCGACGACACCGTATTCCAAACGGTACGCGGAATCATGGCGGTGTTTGGCGTAAAGCAGCTGGCTGTGCATTTCTGGTGCTTACCTGCACATACCGCGAGGCTTGTTTTCAATCTGCATGACATATCTCACTCGGTCCCGGACGCAGATAGTCTTGGTGGATCTTGGGAATCTCAGGAGTCCCGGTTTCAACAAAGGAGCCAGCACTTCCGACTGGCCAAGCAGGCAACCTCCATTCCAAACGACCGTATAGAACCAACGACGATGACATGGAGGATGCACATTCATCCTCTTCCTTCCGCACAGATGGCTGATGATGCGGCCTCGAACTGCCCTGCTCTGCCATGCATCACCCAGCACTGGTCCTGTGTACCTCACCGCGCCTCCGTCGACAAATACGCCGGCCAGATCGGTGAATCTTGCAGCGTGGCGGACGGAACTCCGCCCGCTTATCTGCCTCCCGACATGCCGCTGACTTGTGTCATCTGAATCAGCCAAACACATTCCGCCTGCCACATGCTGTGTATGACAGATGCTGCAGTCCATCATGGTCGAGCCTGGTGCTCCGTCACTGGCGGACCTCAGTATAATCCCCACGACTTGGACCACAGCCTCTCACCTCATTCTTTTCAGAGGTCCGCGCGCCCCAACAAATCGTCGGTCCATCCCCCTTGAAGAAGCGAACCGTCCTCGGCCCCTGCTCAGCCGGCTGAAGAATCCACCCAAGTTGTGGCCAGTCAGCGTCCTGGCATAGCTCCGCGAAAACGCCAGCCTCGGCGTGCTCCCACAGAATCAAATCCCACCAGGCTGCATCGTTTCGTTTCGCTCCAAGCCAAGGCCAAGTCCTTCCTAGCTGCAGCGACCCAATTCTGCTGCCTTCACTTCTTCTATATTTATCCTCTCCCGTCCAAACCACATGGTCTCGGACGTAGCCGAACGCGCGTCGGCTCTTTGATTTTTGCCGCCGTGGTGGGCTCGAAAGGTGAAAAGCTGGTTTGTGCGCTGTGAAATTTTTTGGCTGCTCGCTTCGTCGCCCATTTTTCGGTCTCCCTCGCTTTGGTCAGGCATCGCAAAAGCAGCGATGAGGGGCAGCATGCATGGTGGGGCTGCCTGTGTGAACTGGGGGGCAAGCTATGATGAAATCTCCAGGGCTTCGGCTGCCACGTTGAGTTTTGCCAGCACCCCAAACACGAAGATGGGGGCATACGAAGAATACGACAGGGGCAGCCTCATGATTAAATCACCTACAGATAACGTATTCGTACGTAGAAGCTGCGGATGTCGGGGATTTCTACTGCCTTTGTTTGGGATGGTGGTGACCGCTCAGCTGCTGCGTGGGAGCTTGCCAAATCACCCCCGCCGGCGGACGGAGCATCGAATCTTCCAGCTCGTTGTCACTTCCAAAAATTTCCAACGAATACGTACAGGCCACAACTGGAAGAATCATAAACGTTAACGCGCGATGTACCCCCCACACAACTTATCCTCTCCCGAGTCTGGGACAAGCGCATCAAATGTACCTCTGCATAGGGTTTGATATGGGGAGACACGTTGCATATGCATAGGGAAGAGCGGTTTTTTTTTTTTTTTTTTT
>JAMQMW010002522.1:24229-37679 GCA_024115155.1 Thelonectria blattea
GTGCGGGATACCTTGGGGGGAAACGAAAACGAACAGGGCGTGCGTGGCACACTCCTGGCATCGTGTTGCATTTTACACGGCGGGGAAAAAAGACAACAGACTTAACTTAGCAAGGCGTTTAACGGGAGCGTGTGTCGATACCTCGATTGCGAAGGTGACCGCGGCTGGCTGGGTTGTTCCTGTTTATGACTCTTTTGGACAGTTTCTCATAACACGAAGTAGACCTTTATGGTCTCATGTTTTCTTGCATTTATTGTATCGATGAGTGATGAATCCATGTCTCGAGATCCAATCACTACTAGGAGGTAGGTATAAGAAACACCATCCACACATCACACCAGACAACATCGAACAGCACGCATATTCAAAAGCATCAGCTCGTCTATTCCATATACACAGTACATAAACAGGGGGCTATTTTCCCAATAGCTTCCCCTCCAATGCATCCCGTCAACCAGACCACCTCGTGTAACGACCATTCGCCCAGCCTCCCTTTTTCGTTCGTTCGGCCGTGCCATGCCCACAACCCGTGGTCAAACAACATGCTTTCTTTCGTCGCCCAAGACATAAAAACGGCCTCTTGACGGGGGGAGTAATATACACATACGCCGAGGTCCCCCGGCCTGCCAACAAGGCCACATTATTGACTTGCCCTGAGGAGGTTCAGGAGTCCCTCGGCAATATAATTGACCTCACAAGGAGGTCGGGAGAGAGAAGGGGGGAGTAATGATACAAACGGATCCGTCATCATGGGCTTCCGCTGAATCAAGGGAGGGAAAGGGAAAGCACAACTAATAAGACATCGAGGGGGAAGAGGGGTCCGAGGTCTGGGTTTCTTTTGCGCTGTCCCACGTCGGTTTTTACAATTAGATTATTCCAGCAAAAGAGAGGCGGAATTCGGCTGCGCTTGGGTTGGGACAATTACTCCTCGTCTTCCATCTAGAAAGGGATGTTGGGAGGAGGTTGGGCGCCGAGGGCCTCCTGCTGATCCTGAAGCTCCTCAGGGGCAGCCTCGATGGACACACCCAGGCCAATCTTGGCTTGGTGCTGTGAATTGTCAGTACGGCTACATTGAATCAGACTGGATATCCGGGATACTCACGGTGAAGTGGTCGATGTCGGCCGCAAAGGTCATCATCACGGGTGGGGCAACGCGCTTCTCGAGGACGCAGCTCAGCTTTCCTTTGGAGTCGATCTGGGCGCGGAATGTAGACATGCGGAAATCGTACTTGGCGCCGACGGTCGCAACACCCTCCTTCTGCAGACCACCGCCCATGAGGCCACCAGGAGCAGGCACGAGGCCGAGGGTCAGGTCAACGCCGGCTTGGACCTTGTCCGAGAGCTTCCTCCAGTAGGTGGTGTTGAGGGTTCCCATGGCGGCTTGAAGCTGAGCGGTGGCGATCCAGTCGGCGGACTTGTAGCGGGCAGAGTAGGAAACAGCGCACTCGGGGCCCTGGGTCAGGGCGGGTCGTTGCCAGAGGGTCTCGAGACCGAGAGCGAGCTTGGGAGTGACGGACTGAAGGTAGCTGCCGATGAAGATGCCGGTGACACCGCCCTCGAGGCCAGAGGGGTTGAGCATCTTCAGCGAGGCGCTGAAGTCGTTGCCGGTGTACTCGTGCTCGAACTGGGCCATGTCCTGGCCGCCGGGGGAGATGGAGATCTGGGACTTGGAGACGAGCTTGTCTGACCATCGCCAGTTGAATCGTCCGGAGAGGGAACCCTCGTTGTCGAGGTTGCCTTGGCAGAAAACCTGGCGGGTGGGTGTCAGTCTCCCGCGCGATATAACAATTCGCCTCGCGATTCGGGGTTTATCTATCTACCTTTCCAGTACCGTACATGGCGGCGAAGGTGTATGGGTTCAGGCGCTCGCCCAAGGCAAACTGGTGAGAGACTTGGAACAGTGGCGCCATGCTGAAGATCTTTGTCAGATCGGCCCGGATGCCGGTGAACATGTAATTGTTGACAAAGACATCGCGCTGGACGTCTTTAGCCAGGTTCTCAATGGTCCCGGGGTTGGGCAAGTTGAGCTTGGCTCTTCGCTCATGGAAGGAATTGAGGACGTCGCCTAACACGGCGGCGATGGGGTTCGAGAGGAGAAGGGACCGGACAGGGTCCAAGGCAGCGGAAGCCATGGCGATTTGATGTGGTGGCCGTTAAGCCGGAGCAATTAATTGTCGGGGCGGAAGGCGGAAGAAAGAGAAGCGGAAACCAAGGCGAGATCGGAGGGTCGGGGGAGGAAGGACGAGGACCAAGAGGCTATTGATACGGCCTGGATTGGTATAGAGAGGGGTCGCGTTGCCGTGAACGCCAGAAACGTGATGACGCTCTTTAGTTGAGAAGGCGATGGTAATGGAGATGGAGAATAATTTTCATCTGGCCCGGGACAGCTTCCTAGTGAGGAGCACGAGCCACCAATGATGCTGAGTCGGCTGCGAGGTTTCTTGTGGCGGAGATACGAATCTTCCGTGCTCCGATTAAGTTGCGACGTGGCGCACGAGGGAGGCTTGAAAGCCGAGGCTTAGCCGTTAAGACGGGGTACCATTTCTCTGGCAGTCATGAGGAGGGCGAAATATCTTTATTCGGGGTGAATATGTTTTCATTGTTTGTTTCTCCTCTTTACACAGGCAGGTAAATTTCCGACTGCTCAACAAACTCCAAGTGACGTCGTGACAATTATGTCCAGTACGAACGGATACTCCCTTCTATTAACGCACTGTCCGTTTGCCAGCCATAGGTCAGCCTGCCAGTGTGGTACCTCCCCGTCTCAGCCGACATCAAACACCTGAGCCTTGCAAACCGATTCGATTCACCCTTCCATTGGTGTGGCACACTTCGCCAGGAGTTCAGCCCTGGCATCTAAAGTTCAGTGTACGTAACTGATTGACAGTATCTGCATCGAAGTGGGTGGCCCAGTTCGTACCACGTACAGGACGATGTACGAATACGTACAGGGCTTGGACAAGACCATAGACAATCGTGTATTCGTCACAACTCGGAGAGATCTCAAACTATCACAAGGTTCTGATGTCAGCATTTGTATCCGTACGGATAGAGTCTCGTCGTTTGCTAGTTGTTTGCCTTCAATTCAGCTCTTGCCCAGTCCAATGACAACTGGCTCCTGACTGGAATGTGGCTAGTGGAGATAGCAATAGTGGCTAGTGCGATAGTGAGTTGGTGAGCCACTCAACCAGTACGTATTACTACCTTGAGTACCGCCACCCACTGCACCTCAGCTTTCTCGGGAGCCATCCATGTCCCGCACATCAACATCCCTTCCTTGGCATTTCAAGTCGTTGAGCCATTCTGTCTACTTCTTTGACGCTGCTAGAGTGGCCTAGATTATCTTCACCGATCTCTCCGCTGCTGTCAACCTCTACCAACATCCAACACTTACTCCCTCACTCTAGTTCCTCTTTCAGGCAAAGGGCCGTGCAATACTCTTGGCTGCCCTGCGGGTAACGAGAGCTCTCTAACATCTTAGATAAACGCCTGCTTCCGATAGACGACCCGTTCCGGGCAAATCGTCGCATTCATCTCATTAGAAAACGTTCAGTGGTCATCTTGGCTGCTTCAAGCCTCATCTTTGTGAGAGGGGTCTAATCCGAGCACCACTTTGGGAGCATCGACAGGGATCGTTGCGACGACATGGATACTCTCTTGTACGTCTCTTCTCATCCTCGCTCGCTTCTACTGCGTGATTCGAAGCTGACCGTGGAAAGAACCGCCGAGATTGCGGCCAACGCACCTCGCTACCGCCGAAGAAGCTCAACCTTTATCGATGGCATCCACGACATCACCGAGGGCCAGGATTTAGCCCCGGCCCAGCTTTATAGCACCATGTCGGGCCGGCTCTTTCATTCTGGTCGGATAGCCATCGCCATGGTAGGGCCGCCTGCGCGGGGAAAGACGTAAGTACCTCCCTGCCGTAGCCGTGTACTTGGCTGACCTCTGCAGTCACATCTGTGTCTCCATGGCGCGCTACCTACAATGGCTCGGCGTCAAGACTCGCATCTTCCACTTGGGAGACTATCGGAGAGCCACTGTCGGCCCCGGAGGCGCAGTCCCGGAAGACTACTTCTTCCCCAATGCCTCGCCTGCCTCGGTGATTCTGCGTCAAAAGATCCTCAAGAAGTGTCGTGAGGACATCTATTCCTGGCTCAACCATGAGAACGGCCAAGTTGCCATTTATGATGCAGTTAATCCTACTGCGAGCGGCAGACGATCCCTCGCAAAGGAATTCGCTAAGCACGACGTTCAGGTACTGTCGTTATTCGTGGTCTGAATTCGTCGCGCTGACCATGACTTGCAGACTTTGTTCATCGAATCGTACGTAGACGACGAGCGTATCCTCCGGGAGAATGCCCGAAACGTCAAGATTTCGTCTCCCGATGTAAGTGCTCCTGGCTCGTGCCAATCTTGCTCAGTTCTTGAGCTCATTGTTGGAACAGTTTGCAGGCATGGACCCCGATGAGGCGGCCATGTTGTACCTGCGACGGATCGAGATGAAGATTCCCGTCTTCGAGTCGATGAGCGAGAAGGAACTCAACTACATCAAAATGATCAACGCCGGCCAAAAGTTCTTCTACAACAACGTCAGCTTCAACTACCTCTCGCACCGCATCGTCTTCTACCTCACCAACCTGCACATCAAGTCCCGCAAGACCTTCTTCGCCCGAGCCGGCACCTCCCTCGAGGAGGACCTGTACAAGGCCGACGCGCCGCTCTCGCAGGAAGGCAGGGAGTACGCCGAGAAGATGACGGACGCGCTCCTGAAGCATCGCGAGCAGGAGCGGCTGAAGCAGATCGAAGAGGGGAGGTCCAACGCTCCCCTGCCGCCCCTGGCCGTATGGACTTCGACCAGGCTGCGCACCGTTCAGACGGCAGACATCCTCAAGGAACGCAACTTCAAGGTCCGGCAGCGCACGCAGCTCAGCCAGATCAACCCGGGCGTCTGCGAGAAGATGTCGGAGCGCATGATCCGCCAGATCTACCCCGACGAGGTCGAGAAGCACGAACTCGACCCGTACCACCACCGCTATCCCCGTGCAGAGGTAAGGAAACCCTTCAGTCTGACTTATCAGTTTTAGAAGTAACTGACCCGTCTCCCAGTCCTACCACGACCTGGCAGTCCGCCTCGAACCCATCATCCTTGAACTCGAGCGCGAACAAAACGACCTCCTCATCATCGCGCACGAGTCGGTCCTCCGCGTCCTCTACGCATACCTCATGCACTGCTCCACCATGGACATTCCCGTGCTCAAGTTCCCCCGCGACGAGATCATCGAGATCATCCCCGCCGCGTACCAGAACGAGGCCCAGCGCATCCAGATCCCCGGCCTCGACCCCAGGATCATCCCCGGCTCGCCCCAGGACATCAAGATCCCCGTCCCCGGGAGCGCCGTCCAGAGCGCCCAGCTGACTCCCATCCCCAGCGGCATCGGGAGCCCGGCCGAGCCCGTCGAGAAGGCCTCGGCGTCGGAGAGGGTCATCAAAACGGTCAAGGACTTGGTCGCTGACAAGGTTGATGATGAGGATTAAGGGGCTGAATGACGGGGCTTGTTTCTTCCTGGGAGGGACTATCGAGTTCACTTGGGAGGATAGGTTCGAAATAGCCGACACAAATGGCCATGATTTCACGCGCGCAACGTTGGTGACAAGGGGTGGAAGTCGGAGAGGTGACAAAGTATGTATTAGGACGAGGGAATCCTGCCTGGGATTCCAAATCATGATGACCAAATTTGATCCTTGAAAAACCCATGACGGCGATTAGCTCATCTCGGGTCCGTCCCATGAACCATTGAGTGACGTTTGATAGTCATATTCCCTACCTACGAGGCACAGTATCCGTAGAGTACCTACCTAGGCATGCACAGCCCAAAATGTGACAAGTCATGTCCGCCGCATTTGTCTCGCTACCACGGAACTAACTTGCCCTCTCTCCCTTCCCCCTGGCTACCTCGACCAGAACTACGACAGCTACCCCTCTCCTCCGAGCAGCCTATGCTTGCACGAGGTAGTAGCAGAACCCGAAACCAGGCGCCTCGCCCAGAAGCCCGCGTCGGAAAACTCCACAAGAGATCGACGACGGGCATGTCTGTACTGTCCCGTACATACATACCTAGGCAAGGGGGGGGGAAGCAGAGCATCGTCCGTAAGCGCGCCCATTACCGCGCAGAAGAGGGGGTGAGAACAGCCAAGGGAAAGCGAGGCCTCTTCCCGAAGGCACGTCTCAAGATGCCCAACGGCGACGAAAGCAACGTTTCCCCCAAAAGAACCAGGCCAGCCCACCCCGTCGGACCAATGCGGCCATGGCATATATGCCCCCTTCTTGCAGATGGGGACGGGACGACTGACGCCCTGCAGGAAGACGAAGAGGCAGTCTTCTGACAAGCACCCCTTTGAGTGGGAACATATCGCACGCTGCAGTGCCGTGCTAGGTGTGGCTGCCCGCGAGACAAAGAGCACGGGAAGGAGTGTGTGGTATTCCGGGGGTGCCTTGATTCCCAATGACAGGTTCCACGTTGCGAAAAAAGTCGCCCATCCTGGCTGCTCACTCGCCAAAGGGGAACAATGCTGCATCATGCACTCTGCTAATCTCTGTCGCTGCAGCCTCGGTGCAGAGCGTGTTAGGCTGCAACGAAAGCAGACAAGAACGGGCAGGCAGGCAGCAGAAAGGGCGTGTGTGGGCGGGGCCGTGACTCGTTTTCCCGTAAGCAAACAAGTCAGTCAGACTGTTGGCCATTGTTCGAAAGGGGTGACGTTTTTCACATTTCCCTATTGCGTCCCCCAACGGCAACTCTCCCGTCCGTCCCTCATCAAGCTCTCTTGCCTTTTGGATTTTTTTTCAGCTTCGTCTCAGCCTGCATAGAGAACGGGGAACAAGTCCAGGCTAACGAGCCGGGGGACTGAACCGGCAGCTTCGGATTGGGAGGTTTCCCGGCGGGCATCTTTGCGGGCTCGAATGCACGTCGCTGAATGTGGAAGGGTGGCACAGGGCAGGTGCGGATTCGGATGTTGAGGCCTGGCCTGTATGTCATGTAGGACAGAAGAAGAGAGGGAGAAGGAGAGAGAGAGGGTGGTGTGAGTGAGGGTCAAGTCGAGCTCGAGACGGATGTCCAGGAGGAAACAGGAATTCGTGATCAATGTGTGTCTCGGCTCAGGGGGGAAGGGAGCGGGCGGGAAATGAGCCTTTTGGTCATGATTGTTGGCTGAGAGAGGCTTTTCGGTACGCTACCTCGTAGGGTGGCATCCTCTCCCAATGTGGCCGTGGTGTTTACCAATTGCCAGAGACAACCGACCTCAGTACATAGTACCGATGCGCCGAAAGCCTTCGATATGCGAACGTGTGCGAGCAGTAGGTAGACCCAGGGGTAGGGGTCGGTCGGAGATGACGATGCATGCCCTCCCTACTCCAAGGGACAGAGTCTTCATAGGACGAGGCAAAAACTCTTCTCTTTCCTCCGAGACAGAAGTCGGACCACGAGTCCTGACTAATTGCTCGACCATGAGGGTGTGCGGCATCTCCCAACGTATGACAAGATGGCTCATCAACTCGATTCACCTCCGTCTTGGCTCCCTCCGGCCATCCTCTGTCCAATGCTGCCCGCCTTCGATCCGGTAACGGGAGGCGCATGGGTCTCTGACGTACCCGTGTGCCAAGATCACATACTTACATACATATCCGTACAGGTACAGGACCTGGTTCATGTATCCGGTGGGCGTTGAGGCTTTGTGCGGGCAGGCAAAAGGCTGCGTCGGATCAGAACAGGAACCTCGGTGTTACCAGGGTCTGGCAAATGGGGACGGCCGCCGGCATTTCTTGGAGAGAGGCCCTTTCTGAGAAGAGAAGGTTGCCCGACATGCTGGCTGAAATCCATCGTTTGTTTCCGTGTCATACCCTTTCCACGACGTGATGCAGGATACACAGATCGGCCTATCGTCTTGTCCGTCGTTGGAAGTCTCTCTCCGTTGTACCGTAGAGGCCCCTCGGTGGGCATTCAACACGTCACCTTACATGACCCAGGGGGGTGTAGCCATGATGGTATGTTTGCCAAATTGCACCGCCATGTGTTTTGCCAGTGCTTTGCAATGTTGCGCTGCAGGGGGGGATCCGTCGTTGTGGTACGGAGAGAAACCGATGCTGGCGTGATGGCCTTTTTCCCCCGCCGAGGGTGGCTTACCCTACACCTCACGTAGGACCAGCATGCTGGGTTTTCCAGACGCCCATGTCCCATGACCTCGTGATAGAACGTTGTTGGATCCGAGGCCATCACGAGGTACGAGAAGTGCAAACCAGCCCATTCTTGCGCCGCATTTGGTGGACCCAATTCACTGCTCACCACGTCGAAGCAAAGGGGGTTTTCGACATTTCGAGGTGACAAGGCCAATGGGTCCCGAGTCGCTCCCAACTGACGGGGTGTCACGGATCTCACCCAGGTTTGTGGCACCGTGCCATCGACCCGACGAGGGGCCCTGTCCTGGCATCTTGTGTGAGATATTGCCAAAGCTCGCCTCATGTCGAAAGAGATTCGCAACGTCAGCCTCACCGACGCATACCGCCAGAGCAGTTAGCCGGCTGATCGACGAACGTGCATCCAGTGCGTCCTTGCCGTCCGCGGTCCGAAGCAATCTTCGACGGAGCAACCTAGACGACCAATAGCAGCCATCGAGACGCTCCTTGCCACGAGGCATGAGGTGAGGATGGAGGCGCGGACGGGACGAGGCGCGCTGCATTAATCCAGTTATCGCCAGATGACCACATTGGAATATGTGTTCTTTGCCGATGCCAAGCAAAATGACGCAGGCCTCGCAAGAGAGCGGTGCACGAGCTCACCGGCTTTGCTTCATGGCCATAGAATCGAAACATTGACCTCGTCGTGAACAGAGAATGCGATATCCCTACCCTTTGTTGGCTGGCCCAGAGTCATCGCGGCAGGACATGCGTCCCGTCCCTCCTCGGTGGCGTTAGGAATTCGCCTATTCTGCTGTCAGATCCGCGAGGGCCGAAAAAGGGAATTTGATCTGGAATTCCATTGTCTGCCGTCTCAATAACCATGCAACTCCTCCGTTCTCCTAGGCCCTCGAGTGGGGGGTTTGAGATCGGATGCGACAGCCCGGAGGGTTCTAGGTTGCCATACGCTCAGGAGCAACCAATCGCGGAGGCGAATTGATATCGACAGGACCGTAGCCGTGTTGCATGATTATCTTGGTGTTCGGAAACTATTCACCACGGCCAGCCTGGTCGGTCTTCAGTCGTCGTTGCGACATGGTGGTTGGACAAGTTTGACAAGGCGTCCTCCCTTTTTTCTCTTCTGATCAAATGGGTCGTGAGTTTTGGAAACAGCGAACATAAAATCGGCCATTTGTTAGCGTTGCATGCGACAGGTCATGAGACCACTTGCATTTCCACTCTGGCCGTCAATCATGAGCCTTTCCAGTCCTCCATGTCACTTCAGTTGGTTCTTCGTGCTTCCGCTGGCGAGCCTCTGCCGCACCTGACTGGCTCCTGTTGGGCGAGAGCAACTGTGGGCGTCGAATCGTGACGCGATTCATCCTCCTGCCCCTGGTCCCGGCTCTTCGTTCCATTCCCCTTTCACTGACGTGACGCAACTGTCCCGAAGTCGACATGGAGCCCATCAAGAGCCGCGATCTATCGCCGCCAGTTTGGATCTGGGGCAACCCATTCTTGGCCCCTCTCGTCTATCGATAGCATGTCTAGACATGTCTGGCCGGGCCTTGAGGTCGATTCTTTCGGCGACGGGAGTTGTGCTGCACTTCGCCGTTGTCAGCACGAACCACACGGCTCACTTGAAGGGATGACGTCTATCCTCAGCATGACGTAGAACCCTCCACTGATGATGGCCAGACCACAGCCGGCGTGCCACTACTTGCCCTTTACCCACCCACTCACACACACAACTCTCTCCCACCACTCATGGCCGGGCAATAGCCATTCAAGCAGCGTCAAACTCGGACTGCCGACGAAAAACTATCCCCGCACCTAGATTCCAGGGGCTGCCGGGGCTTCAGCCGTCCTGATGTACCTGAAAGAAATCCGAATCCAGAGAGGAATTGCTGAGCAGGTTGCCGTCGTCGGCGTCCGATAGATTGACGGTGAAGAGAACATCTGTTGCTGCTACCGATCCGGGACTCTTCGATCCACTCCCTGCAAGAGGTTGAAGCCAATGGCACTTTCGCCTCCAAATTATCCCAAAATAGGGACACTGTTCTGTGGATGCACAATTAGGGCACGAGGCCGCTCTTCCAGCGAATAGCCTCGTACAGAACCGCTCCATCGGGGCGGATGGGTTCCTGGCCAGTTCTAGAGCTCCAGAGACTCCTTGGCCGCATCGTGTTTCGGGCCCGCCGTACTGCACCTACAGCGTCTCAACCCATCGTCATCTCGAATTCGGCGTCAGACTGAGCTCCTTCACCGGGGCGGAGCCCAAATGTCTCGGACCAATATCGCCGGCACGGCGATGCCATCCTACCACGGCCACGGGCGATCCGTCCATGCGTACGGAATCCCCTGTCTGCAAATTGCTTTTGGGATTCTGATCGATGGCTGTTGGGAGCTAGCTTGGGACCCCTGCGGCAGCTGCTCGTTTATTAAAAGTCCTGACCCGATGATAGGTGTCTTGGATGGCTCGGAACCATCAGAGTTAAATCCATGGCTTGGACGGGGTCGTTCGTCCAAGGCAACGGCATGTCGGGCATGATGTAGAGTTGGTGTTCCTGGAATCTCCCCGAAGGAGGGCTAAGCTCTCAAGCTGAGCTGAGGCAAGGCGAGAATCAGAAAAAGTGAGGTGACGTGACGTGACCCGTTGCTGTCATTGATGAGAGTTGAAAACGTCGGTCCACCTTTGATGATCATGTGGACAGGCAATTCTGTGGGCTGCGAGGATACCTTGAAACCCATCTCTCTCTAGCCACAGGGGACACGGCATTACCCAGAGTCAAATCTCCTCGTTCGCACCGTAAACGAATGTGCGTAGCAATAAGATCTTTTGAGGCGCCCTTTCCAGTCTCCTGTTGCAACCGAAAAAAGGACCAGCTGGGCCCACTGGAATATGCAACTATGCGCGAAGCGTGCATGTGAGGTTGTTGTGGATGGGTAGAGAAAGAAAACGGCATAGCTTCCATCTGCTTCAAGGACACGGCACAAGGTCAGGACGCGCATTTGTCCAGGGCCAACGGCAGGTCGATGCTGTCCGTATCCACCGGGGATTGAACCACAGATGTACTGTTGGATGGACGAGCTGCGGGCCACCACCGACCGTCATTTCTGGCCCCCCTGTGGACTGCCAGATCCCTCTTTCACGCTGGCCACGATGACGGATCATGGTGCTCGTGTCTTGTATCGGATATCGGGGATCGATGCGGCGTGTACGAATATGCAGGAGCATGTGCGGCACGTACGAATATCCGTATGTATGAAGGCCTTGCGCGTGCCGTGGTGGAGGGAGGCCTGCGGTAAGGCTCTCGGGTCGCAGGGAGGCAGGGTTGGGCTGATGGATAACTGGACTTGTTGGTAAGTTGAGTTGCCTGAACAAGGAAAGGGACTCGGGCTGACCAAAGCCACTGCCGTTGTTGGAAGACATTTCCTCCCTTGACGACTCGCCTCGTGCCGAGTAGGGTCAAGTCCGTGAACGACTCGCCAGCTGAGATGAACCACGCTGCACTCACCGGATTCTGGGCCCTTCAAGATGCCGTGGGATGTGATTGCCACATTTCTTCGGCTTTGCCATTGTGCTTATCGAGATAAGGTGCAGGGACGCAAAGCAAGGCAACTTAAGTCAGGCACCTTCGGTTGGCGACTTCACCGCATACAGCCTTCCATTTCTGACACGTCGTCTTCAAATTAAGGTAAGTTGTTTCGGTCGTCATCGAGGCAAGTGCGGCACGTAACCGGCAGTCCGTTGTGCTTGCCCGGATTGTGGACGATAGCTAAGACAATGCATTGGGCAAGAGCAACCTGCGTTGGCGGCCATCTGTCACCCCAATGGCATACGAATACCATTCTCTCTCATGCATCTGGTGAACGGCATCGCGAAAGACCGTCTGACTGGTACCTTGCCTCGACCACACAGGTACCAATGCGTCTGAGTGGGCTAGTGCACAAAACCAGGTACCGGCTGTCGGGATCTTGAAGTACCTTGCCGATGCAAGCATCTCGAGGTTCATTGTGGAGGCAGGTGCAAGCAAGCATCTTTTTTTTGGAGACACCAGCCCAATGCATTCGTATGGCAAGGCAGGTACGGAGGACACCGTCTTGACCGTCATCCGGTCAGTCGTACCTGACCTTATTCTCAACACCCACTCTGCGGAGCATTTTAGCGCCAAGGTGCCCGTCTCAAAAACGACCACATGAGCACGCCCAACCCCGGCGAATGCCTAGTCCGGGTCTTTGGTGTTGCTTTGATGATGCAGTCCTCGACTGCGTGAAAGCCGTGTCTTGCTTGCCCCTCGGAAGTGGACGAGATCCTCGACTCCTGCCTCACGCTGTTTGCCTGGTTTGCTGTGAATACATGAAACCTTTTGACGGTAATGGTTGTCTGTCAAACAGGGCAAGTTTTTTTGCCTCTTTCACGCCACCCAAGATGGCCCCTCTTTCGGGTACCCAGGTACCTTCCCTTCAGTCATGTCCAAGTCACTTGCCTCATCGTGGGTGAACACATCAGGTCGACATAGGAGGCAGCACGAAATTGGGACTGCATTTGTTGAAGGGCGGTCTGTCGAGTTACACCCCGGTCCCGACAAGTTCGCCTCACTTGTTGACACTTGACTCCCTCTCAACCTCTGTGCCGCCCCAAGCTGAGCCCCAACGAGCCTAGAGGACAGAGTCGTCCATACGAAATGCTTACATGGCACTGAGACAAAGGGGCCTCATTATGTCGCCGCGTTGATTTAACCCCTCACACCCTTGAGTGCTCTCACCACCCAAGATGCAAGAATCGAGATCTCGATTTGCCTCGTTTTCAACATGGCTAGTTGGAGCTACATAGGAGGGAGCGCTATTGGTTTTGTAACTGGTTCCCGTGGTTCCCCAACATCTACCCGTAGGTAAGCTGCTTAATGATGGACACACGCGTGTTGCCTGCGGGCAGGGCAGCCCAAATCTCTTCGGAGCTTGATGTCCATCATTTCCATCGGTTCAATGACTGGCGTTGCTTTTGACAGATCGCTTCACACACTCTCACCTGCATATCCCAATTCACAACAGCCGCCCTTGCTTCTGCTGCCCATCATGCATACAGCATCCCAGTCGCAGTCCTTGCCCATGCCCTTGCCCATGACCATGCCGCACTCCGAGTCGACTAAGACTGAATGCCCCGCATCACAATATTGCCCGTGCTCCTTGAACCCAGCACCAGAGTGGACCACTTTGGAGGTCACGGGCCAAGTGCCATTTGATCCAGTCTTGCCAGGCCTCGTTTTTTTTTTTTTTTTT
>JAMQMW010002522.1:48850-59965 GCA_024115155.1 Thelonectria blattea
CGTCTTTGGTACGTAACTCCTCTGGATTCCGCCGTGGTACCGTCGAATGCGGTGTCAAGACTTTTTTTTTCATCATGGCTTTTCGCATCCTTCGTCGCCAGGCTGCAGTCGACCATGCGATTTCCATATCAATCGCTAACCAAGCACCGCTTTCCAGCCATAAATAAGCCATGCGGCCAGAGTTCCGCCCAGATTATCCGCGAGTGCCAAAAGATTTTCAATCCATCCAATTTCTTCAAGCCATTGATCGAAGCTGAGCTCGCCAAACGAGCTCAAGAGGGCAACAAGCAGTACAACCGTCGCAAAGCCATCAGGAAAGCCTCTCAAGTTAAGATCGGCCATGGAGGCACCCTCGATCCCCTCGCCACCGGCGTGCTCATCCTGGGCGTCGGTACCGGTACCAAGCAGCTGAACAAGTTCCTCGAGTGCACCAAGACGTACGAGACCACCGTCCTCTTCGGCGCCAGCACCGATACCTACGATAGAGTCGGCCGCCTTCTCACCAAGCGCCCCTACGATCACATCACCCGCGAAAAGGTCGAGGAGGAGATTGCCAAGATGAAAGGAAAGCAGGTCCAGATCCCGCCCCTCTACTCGGCGCTCAAGATGAACGGGAAGCCGCTGTATGAGTACGCCCGGGAAGGCAAGCCCATCCCCCGCGAGATCGAGGGCCGCAACGTCGAGGTCAAGGAAATCGAGGTGGTCGAGTGGTACGAGCCCGGGAAGCACGACTTCCGCTGGCCAGCCGAGGAGGCCGAGGCCGCCGAGCGCAACCTCGCCGAACAGGTCTGGAGGCTCCAGAAGGCGCAGGAGACCAACGGCAAGAAGCTCAGCCCCGAGGAGAAGGCCGAGGAGGACCAGGCCGTGGCGGAACACGAGTCCTTCAAGCGAAGCTTCGAGGAGCGCCAGGACAAGCTCATTAAAGATGCGCCCCCCAAGAAGTCGCGGCCGTCCAAGACGCCGGCCCTCATGTCGGGCGCCCTGGGCCAGCTGCCTCCTCAGCCTGTCTACTCGGACAAGGGCAAGAACCTCGTGCCCGACGCCCCCGACAAGAACACGCCTCCGCCCTGGAGCGACGAGGGCCCTCCCGCCGTAAAGGTTCGCTTGACGGTGACGTCGGGTTTCTACGTCCGCAGCTTCTGCCACGACTTGGGCGCCAAGCTCAACTCGGCCGCTCTCATGTCGGAGCTGTGTCGATCGCGACAAAAGGACTTTGAGGTCGGCGGCGACAACTGTCTCGAGTTTGACGACCTGGCCAAGGGCGAGGATGTCTGGGGACCCAAGGTCGCCAGCATGTTGGCCGAATGGTCCGGCGCCCCTGAGCCAGAGCTGCCCGAGAAGCAGTCCGACAAGCCCAACGGAAAGGCAAAGTCACCCGAAAAGTCCAAGTCGCCAGAAGCCGCCGCGCCGACCAAGGAGAAGAGCAAGAGCCGAAGCGCGTCGCCGATTAGTAAGGGAGAGAAGCGCCGCCGGTCAGAGTCGCCCAACAGCGCCGGCTCCCCTCCTCGCAAGGCTGCCGCTCGAGAGTCTAAGGAGACCCCGAGCAAGCCGGCAGGTCTGGGCCGGTCCGACGACGAGAAGTCATGGAACGGTTTTGATGATTGAGTGAAGTAAAAAAGACTGGCAGTGTGAAGACATAAAAAAGCGAGAACAGAAAAAGGGGGAAAACTTGAGGCGTTGGAGTTTGGAAGCAATCCAGGGTCATGAATCATTTATTTTTTTGCGAAAAGTACTCTATTACGGATACATGCTGGAGACCTCGCTGGTCCACACGGGGGAAGGGGGTGGAATGAAGGGAAGTTGGTGTCTTTGGGTCATGTCATGCCTGGAAGTGTAAACGGCGTTTTTGTTGAACGTGGGATTTGGTTCTTTGGTGCTTCCCCACGAAGCGATGATGGATGGATGGATGGATGGATGATATAGACTTATTACCCCTAACTGCATGTCAGGCATTGTACGGGCGAGTTCTATGATTGGCGCCCATGAAATCAAAACACTGTTTAGTAGAAATAGCTCTTGACTTCTGTGCATATGCAACGTCGTGTTCAGGCAGCAAAAGACTATCCAAACTAACTAATCCAACTCTGCCATTTGTGTTGCCTCTTATGCCCACCTCCTCAAACTCCAAGGTTAACCCATCCCTGATCCTTTTTGTGTAAACCAAAGCCCATATCCCAAGCCCGTCAGAACCCCCCCCATTACCTCCCATTATTAAGTTAACGTCGACGTGATTCGTTGAGTCCCCGCTTGCTCCCAAACAGATAAAAATACATAGTCGTGGTGGTACAGTGTTTAGCCTTTTTGGCCGGGGAGAGACTTCCCCCCTATGTCGAAAAGCCTGCGTCAAGCCCGCGTCTCATGGCGCAAGAGCCTCGCTGGGTTTCGCCGTTGTCAAGTTACGGGCTCTTAACCCCCTCCGTATCCTGCGATGGCGGACGGTCGGTAGTGTGCTCTTCCTCCTCATCTTCAGCCAACAACAGTCTCACCCTCTCAATCCTCACCATGGCCCCCTCGAGCTTCTCCAACCTCCTCCTCTTCTCCGCGTCGCGACGCTCCAGCTCCCCGACGCGCTCCTCCAGCCGGGCGCGGGCGCGACGCTCCTCGGCCACCATCTCGTTGGCCTGCTCGAACAGGGCGGCGCTTAGCTCCTCGACCTCGCGGCTCGTGGCGGCCACTTGCGTCTCGGCTTCCTTGCGCAGGTTCTGCTCGCGGCTGAGGGCCTCGAGGAGGTCTTCGTTGGAGGGCGAGGGGGGGTTGCTCGGGTTTCGGTGGGCGGGGAGCGGTGGGTGTTGTTGTTGGTATTGGTGGTGTTGGTGGTGATGTTGGGCGCGAGTATCGAGGGAGCGTAATTCGGGTGTAGATTTGCGCGGGGTCAGCAGCGCAGACAGTCGCGACGTGCCCGACTGCAAAAACGACATGCGCGGGTTCGCAACGACGGGAGATTTCGGCGGCGGCGGCGGCGGAACATCGTCGTCGTCGTTGTCGTCTTCGACTCGTTTCGCATCGCGACCTCCGTCGGGGGGCAATTGGGCGCGAAGCCTCGTGAGCTCGTCCTCGTAGTCGGCCCAGCGATCGACGGCGGCCGTGGCCTTTTCGTTGAGCAGCCGCACCTGGTTCTCGAGGTCGCGCACCTGGGCCTGGGCGCGGAGAAGTTGGGCGTGAGAGTCGTCGAGGGTCGGAGGGAGGGCGAAGCCGCAGCCTGGACAGCAACCGGGTGCGCTGGTGGGGAGGGATTGCGATGGCGGCGTGGCCAGCGTCATGACCATTGTCGACGCCATGGTCGGTGGTGTGGTTTTTGTTTGTTCGCAAAGGTCATAAAAGGGTGGTTGTTGGAGGAGGAGAGGGAAAAAAGGGAAGAGAGAGTCAGCTTCTCTCAGCCGAGGGAGGAGGAGGGGGGAGGCTTTCTTTGTGAACGGAGGAAGCGGTGGAGCTGAAGAAGGTGGCTTGGATAAGACTGGCAGTGGGCGCGTGCCAGACCAGTTACGAATAAGAGGAGGCGACTTGGTTGTACAGCCTCGAATGGTGTGAGATGGTGTCTTGTCCTCGGGTTGAACGAGTCGTCTGGTTGCTTGAATGGATATGCAGCATGATATACTTCATATGTCAGTCCTCCGTCACTTATTAACAGCCCCTCGGAACCTAATCCCTCCCCCCTCGGACTTTTTTTTTAACCTTTGCAGCATCATCGTAGGAAGAAAAGGTGGAGTCAGGCTGCCGTCAATTATTCGCGAGCGACAGGGGCATTTTTGGGCACT
This sequence comes from Thelonectria blattea, assembly GCA_024115155.1. Lineage (NCBI taxonomy): Eukaryota > Fungi > Ascomycota > Sordariomycetes > Hypocreales > Nectriaceae > Thelonectria > Thelonectria blattea. Next base: position 52,606 of record JAMQMW010002522.1, read on the forward strand.
TCAGCCGCCTGGAAACGGGAAAGAAACGTCCAACCCCACCTTGCACGTCGCAAACTGTTCGTCTCAAGAATTTAAAGAAATGAATGCGCGCAAACGTTTGTTTCTGATTTCAGGGGAGTGAAACATTGCGCAGTCTTCCACGTCATCCATGATTCCAGCCACGTTTCCAATTCTTTGATTCTGCATGTGACTTAACAGCGTCGTACAGGCGACTTCGTATTGCTGGTGTTACGAGTTCGTACGGGACAATTCCTCGTTACTGCTCGCACGAGAAGCCTTCATGGCGGGGTATCTAGGTGGGTGGTGCTGTCGACAGATCGTCTCCTGCAATCTATCTGATGTCATCCTTCTACCTGCGGCGGGTATAAACATGTCTGCCTATTGTAATTTGGCATGGCATGAAAGTCCCATCCGCTCATGGGATGAAGGCTCCGCGAGCGTCGTCTACCCCGTTTAGGCGGCACCAATGTGTCTCCCTTTTATTGTCCTTGGTAGGGCGCGGCTCGGAGCGTCTTCAGCTGATTCACCCGAGACAAGTTTTCGTCCTGCAGCAATGGCTTGCTCGCGCGGAAACCGAAAAGGTATCCAGGTAGCGAGCAGTTCAGTTAGGCTTGGCCACTTTCCTAGGCTCGTTCAATCCTGTTTCCGGGTCTCTGAATTCCTTCCAGCTGGCTGGGATCATATCGTTTCCTGCTTCGCTGGTTGCCATTATGACTCCGAGTTCGTTTGAGCATGTCGAGAGAAAGTAATTCGCCTGGTCGCCGAGCGAGATCTATTCACAAGTCAGTTTACGTCACGGCCGGCATTTTCGTCGCTTGTCTTACCACTTGAGCCCGCACAATGTCGCCTGGTCTGAAGGAGTCGTAGATTTTGGTCTTATCCTTCTCCGTCGCCCTCACATCCTGCACGCGGATCACGCCCTGCCACTCAGTCTGCAAGACGGTGTCGCCGACCTGCTGGATGACTACGATGGCCTGCCGGGGCATCAGGCGCACGACGCGCGCGAGGACGATATTGTTGACGTCGGGGAGGATTTCGCGCTTGTCCCCTTGGTGGGCGACGGTTATGGTGGCCAGATCTTCCTTGGCCGGAGCGGCGACGATCTTGTTCAGGCGCTTCTGAGGGCCGGGGGCTTTCGCGGGCGGGATGACGGTGACCCGGCCCTTGAGGGAGGCCACGACGTTGCCCTCAAAGACGTGGGTGCCGGCGCCGGGGGTGAACCTGGAGACGGGTCCGAGGATCTTGCCCGGCAGGACGGAGGAGGGGAGGTCGTCGACGGCGGCCATGGTGCAGTGAGATTGTCTTGAATACCGACGGGGTGCTGAGAGGAGTAGCGATAAGTAGATGCAGTAGCTGGGTGCTTTGTGTCGGCCAATGGTTGATTGGGGTCGGAATCCGGTGGGCAGAAGGCGGGATGGATAGTCGGTTTCTCGATGACGCGAGAGAAAAATTGCTTGGCCGGCTGGTCGGCCGGGGGACCATGTAAGAGGTGGAGCCGATGCGAGCTCGAAAGAAGTGGGCCCACAGGGTTCGGCACGTGACTTGCCGGCCACGACACTCAAGTCTTCGCCGACTAACTCCGCCTTGACAGGCAACCAGCTCGAATCGGTTCCCCGTCTTGGCCGAACCGGGACCGAACCGAATTTCGTATTCTTCTCGCCATTGCTATCCCTGCAAGAGCGGAATGGCGCTGATACGATGCAAGGAGAGCATCAGCGCGGAAGCCACCAATCCCGACCCTTTCTCTACGAGCTGCGTCGCCCTCAGAGCAACGGGCAAAAAGCACGAGGCAAGAAGCTGCTTCAATCATGAAGACGAGTCTGAGTGCTGACACAGACGCCCAAACGTGTTCCCGGAGAAAACGTTGACGGGTCGAGGTCGATCTCCGGGGCTTGGCCAAAGTTAATGCTGCAAGGTTGCAATGACGAATCGACCACCACGCACGCACTTCGTCTCTTTCCTTCGCAACTCGGCACACTCGCGATCTCGACCTGTCATGGCCGACTTCCGAGGCAAGATGCCGCTTACATATACTACTGTATCAGCAAGACAGCAGCCAGCTCATCCACACACACACCAAGCAAACTGCATGTTGCATTGCATTGGTATGGAGCGACTGTGCAGGCCGCGTCTCACCGATATGCCGGCGACTTCTGATGTCCGATCGAGATTCAGAGCTTCAAACATTCTCCTCGGATTCAAGTTCGGACTCCACACAACCCTCGGGCACGACGGATATGGACCAAGGACAAACCTAACAGCGCACCACGGACGGTTCACGGAAGTTGAAAAATTGCTAATTAACGAGTTGCGGAGTTGTCATTATACACGGATGGCTAAAAAGGGCTGTCCATTCGATTCGTCATGGGCCTGACCAGACTCCATCAGGAGGAAAGACGGCAGTCCGAAGGCCGAGCCCATGACATGTTGCATGCTGATGAAGATGCAGATTCCGGATCGTTGTTGCGGAGCAGCTGTGAGCCTGACCAGCGGACTTGTCCCTTTCTCCCTTGTCTATCTGTTGCTGTCTCTCCCTTCCTTTTCTCTCTTTCTTCCATCTCTCTCCCCTTCTCTCCTCGCCTCTCGCCTCCTCGCCTCCCCCCACAACGATCCCGGCTGCCCACCGGATCGGCCTATTCGTGCGGACTTCCTTAGCTTGTCGCCGCCCCTCCGGAGCTCTTTCATAAACACCGTCATGGCACATGGATGCAAGTCACAATCGATGGCTTTGTAATCACTCTTCGTCGACAATCGAACCCACCCACTTAATTCCTTCAGCCAATATCCACTCACACGCCCAACTCTTCAGTCACAACGGCCATTGCTACCGGCCGATTCTCCTTTGCCAGCTCCGAATCCCGTGTCGGCGGGTTTCCTAGGCCTTTCCTTCTCAAAAGACCTTTTTTTCTTCTTCCATCCTTGGTGCCATGGTTCTTCAGTGTTAATTCGGCTCTGACTCTTACACGAACGGAGTCACCCCTTTAAGAAGACCCCCCGGCCTCTTTTCTCCGTTGCTTCCCATCCCTAGCCTGAAGACCTTTCTTTATTGTCTTGCCTCTAAGGAGCCCACCTGTGTGTGACTTGACTCCCCGTGGGGATATTATCCACTCGACGAATACTTGACGACGTTGCCAAGACATGTCACTGTAGTTGACCTAGCATCACGAGTTTTTGTTCATTTCAGCCTCAATTTCTACCCTGGCTTCGTGTAGGAATCACTGCCCTTTAACGAGACCACGTTTTCGCCTCAGCCATGGCGGACCCGACAGAGAAGGGGCTGAAAGCGCCCGATACCAAAGAGACCGAGATCTCATCCACCAGGCCAGACCACTCAACTGATTCAGACGATGAGCGTATTGAAAAGCTGGACGAGAAAGATACAGACGACATTAGCGACGCAAAAGAGCCTGAGGAAGAAGCTGCCGCCAAAGACACCGAACTAAGAGCAGCAGTGACGGCTGCATCACTTGCGACAACGGCTACTGCTCAACCCCCCGCGGAAGAGAAGAAGAAACCATGGCACAAGAAGCTCAATCCTCTTCGCTGGGGCGCGCCCCCTCCGGTGCCGACAGAGAGGAAGGTTAGCAGGGAGTATCAAGCGAGCTTCTTCAGCATGTTGACCTTTCAGTGGATGGCACCCTTGATGACGGTAAGTATCCGAGACTATTTACCAATCACTTGCCTCATAGCTTGAGATTGCATCACTTTTAGTGCTAGACTGCTAACTCCGGTAGGCTGGTTATAGACGCTCCTTGGAAGAAAACGACATCTGGACAGTCAACCCAGACAGAGCTGCGGATCCCCTCACGCAGAAGCTCAAGGCATCCTTCCAACGTCGAATTGAGCGAGGCGACAAGTATCCGCTGCTCGGGGCCATGCACGAGACGTTCAAAACGGAGTTCTGGATCGGCGGTGCCTGTTCTCTCTACACCAGCATCATCCAGGTCATCAGCCCCTTTACGCTCAGATACCTTATCCAGTTTGCCGCCGACGCCTGGGTTGCTCACCACACTGGCGGAAAGGCTCCTCACATTGGTCGCGGCATTGGACTGGCGTTTGGCGTCACGCTCATGCAGATTACGCAGAGTTTCGGCACCAATCACTACATCTACCGCGGAATGACGGTCGGCGGGCAGGCCAGAGGTGTCTTGATCGGACTCATCTATGAGAAGTCCATGGTCATCTCGGGCCGGGCCAAAGCTGGCGGCGTCAAGGCGACCGGCGGCGAGGAACAGAAGGACTCGGACAAGACAAAGGAAAAGGCGAAAAAGGGCAAGCCGGATCCGAACGCCAACGATGGAGCGGGCTGGAGCAACGGTCGCGTTGTCAACCTTATGAGCGTGGACACGTACCGAATCGACCAAGCCTCTGCACTCTTCCACATGACGTGGACCTCTCCCGTCCTCGTCCTCCTCACTCTCGCCCTTCTTCTCGTCAACCTCACCTGGAGCGCCCTGTGTGGCTTCGGCCTGCTGGTCATCTGCATGCCTCTCCTGACCAGGGCCATCCGCAGCCTCTTCCACCGCCGCAAGGACATCAACAAGATCACCGATCAGCGAGTTTCCCTCACACAGGAAATCCTGCAGTCGGTGCGCTTCGTCAAGTACTTTGGTTGGGAAAAGGCCTTTCTGGGAAGACTGAGCGGGATCCGAGACCGGGAGATTTACGCCATCCAGGTGCTGTTGGCTATTCGAAACGCCATCAACGCGGTGAGCATGTCGTTGCCCATCTTTGCATCCATGCTTGCCTTTATCGCCTATTCCTTGACGCACAAGAACCTCCCCGCGTCGCAAATCTTCTCTTCACTTGCCTTGTTCAACGGTCTTCGAATCCCCCTGAATCTACTCCCCCTTGTTTTGGGACAGGTGGTTGATGCTTGGTCGTCCTTGAAGCGTATCGAGCAATATCTTCTTGAGGAGGAGATGATTGAGGAAGTGGCCATGGTGACGGATGGCGAGGACGCGATCCGCCTCGACAACGCAGCCTTTACATGGGAACGAACTCCTACAGCCGAGACCGAAAAGGGAGGCAAGGGCAAGAAGGCGAAGAAGGACAAAGCTGCGCCAGCTCCTCAAGCCGAGGACACGGCCAGCACGCTTGTCGAAGAGCGAGAGCCTTTTAAGCTGAGTGACCTCAACCTGGCCGTGAAGCGGAACGAACTCATTGCAGTCATTGGCTCAGTCGGCAGCGGAAAGAGTTCTCTGCTTTCAGCGCTGGCTGGTGACATGCGCAAGACAGAGGGCTCGGTGACGTTTGGAGCGTCGCGAGCGTTTTGTCCGCAGTATGCCTGGATTCAGAACACAACGCTGCAGAACAACATTACGTTTGGCAAGGGGATGAATAAGAGCTGGTACAAGGAGGTTGTCAAGTGGTAGGTTTTCCTTGCTCAGGGGGCTTTTTGTTACGAAGCTAACACAGTCAGCTGCGCCCTCCAACCGGATCTCGACATGCTTCCCAACGGCGACCAGACGGAGATTGGCGAGCGCGGCATCACCATCTCTGGCGGACAGAAGCAGCGGCTCAACATTGCGCGAGCCATCTACTTCGACGCCGACATTGTTCTCATGGACGACCCCCTGAGTGCGGTTGATGCCCACGTGGGTCGCCACATCTTCGACAAGGCCATCCTCGGCTTGCTCAAGGACAAGTGCCGCATCCTGGCTACGCACCAGCTGTGGGTGCTCAACCGCTGCGACCGCATTGTGTGGATGGAGGGCGGCAAGATCCAGGCCGTCGACACCTTTGAGGCGCTTATGCGCGACCATGCCGGCTTCCAGGCTCTCATGGAGACGACGGCCGTTGAGAAGACGGAGGAGAAGACGGATGACAAGCCTGATGAGGACGACAAGCAGAAGAAGAAGAAGAAGAAGAAGGGCGCCGCCCTCATGCAACAAGAAGAGCGGGCCAAGTCCAGCGTGCCCTGGTCCGTCTACGGCGCCTATATTGACGCGTCCGGATCGCTCTTCAACGCGCCCCTTGTCGTCTTCGTGCTGCTTCTCTCGCAGGGTGCAAACATCATGACCAGTCTATGGCTGTCGTATTGGACCTCGGACAAGTACAACCTCTCGACGGGCGTCTACATTGCCATCTACGCCGGTCTCGGTGTCGCCCAGGCGGTGCTACTATTTCTATTTTCTATAACGCTATCTATTCTAGGTACCAACTCGAGCAAGTACATGCTTCATCAGGCCGTTACTCGAGTGCTCCGCGCGCCAATGTCGTTTTTCGATACGACGCCGCTGGGCCGCATCACGAACCGCTTCTCTCGCGACGTCGACGTAAGTTCCTTTTACCCCTGAATGCACACAGGCACTAACACCCCCAGGTCATGGACAACAACCTAACAGACGCCATCCGCATGTTCTTCCTCACCCTCGCCATGATCACGTCCGTCTTTATTCTCATCATCGCCTACTTCTACTACTTCGCCATCGCCCTCGTGCCCCTGTACACGCTCTTCGTTCTCGCCGCGTCCTACTACCGCGCCTCGGCCCGCGAGGTCAAGCGGTTCGAGTCGGTCCTCCGATCCGACGTCTTCGCCCGCTTCGGCGAGGGCCTCAGCGGCGTGGCGTCGATCCGCGCCTACGGCCTACAAGACCGCTTCGTGGGCGAGCTCCGCCGGTCCATTGACGAGATGAACGCCGCATACTACATCACCTTCGCCAACCAGCGCTGGCTCTCGGTGCGCATCGACATGATCGGCACACTCCTCGTCTTCACCGTGGCCATCCTGGTGGTCACGTCGCGCTTCTCCATCAACCCGTCCATCGGCGGCCTCGTCCTCAGCTACATCCTGTCCATTGTCGGCATGATGCAGTTCTCGGTGCGCCAGCTCGCCGAGGTTGAAAACGCCATGAACGCCGTCGAACGGCTATACTACTACGGCACCGAGCTCGAGGAGGAGGCCCCCCTGCACACCGTCGAGGTGCGCGAGTCGTGGCCCGAACGCGGCGAGATCGTCTTCGACAACGTCGAGATGAGGTACCGCGCCGGCCTCCCGCTCGTGCTGCAAGGCCTGAGCATGCGCGTGGCCGGCGGCGAACGCATCGGCATCGTCGGGCGCACCGGCGCGGGCAAGAGTTCCATCATGAGCACCCTGTTCCGCCTCGTGGAGATCTCGGCCGGGCAAATCACCATTGACGGCGTCGACATCTCCACCATCGGCCTGCACGACCTGCGCACCCGCCTCGCCATCATCCCGCAGGATCCCACCCTCTTCCGCGGCACCGTCCGCGGCAACCTCGACCCGTTCCACGAACACACCGACCTGGAACTCTGGTCCGCCCTCCGCCAAGCCGACCTCGTTCCCCCCTCGGACACCGCCCCCGACTCTCCCCCCGACCGCAACAACAACAACAAC
>JAMQMW010002523.1:0-15774 GCA_024115155.1 Thelonectria blattea
GGGGAGAGAGGGGAATGTCACCGCCGGGGCACCACGAGGCGTGAAGGAAGGCATGGCACCAGAAGGGCAGAACCGAGGATGGAGAGGCGAGAGGGAGAGAAGCCGTATGTTGCAAATTGACCCTTCCTCGGGAAACGGGTGACGAGCGAGACGGGCGAGATCCAATGGAACATGTCCATACGCGGCGCTGGGCTCTGCCAAGGCGAGTGACTAAGCATTGCGTGAATGCGTGAATGCGTAAAAGTGAAGGCTCGAGTCCTGATAGGACGAGACATCCAAGGCCGGAAGGGTAAAAGCGTCCCCGGGAGATGGCAGCGCCGGCTGGCTAGGCCACACAATTTCACTTGACGGATCCGATTTGACGACGAGGTTGATTGATCAGACGAAGACATTCGCACGTCTCGGATGGGTGCGGCGGGAAAGGGAAAGGGACGACACGGATGCAGCTTCTCAGTTTGCTCATCTCTCCGTGCCCATCGTCCATAGCCCATCGAGTCCAGCCTAAACGGATCCAGCACCGCATTTTCCATGGATCGATGTCCGGGATTCCAGCTCGACGTGCAAATCTTGGAACGCTGCTGTTTCGTCGGGAGGGGAAAGGGAGCCGCCGAACGAAGCAAGCACCCGAGCTCCCGGGTCACGGTTACGGTTACGGGGTGCGGACGGCAGAGCAGGTTTGTGTAGGTTGCGGTACGGTTAGATACGATGCTGTACGGTAAGGTTACGGCACGCAGACAGGAAAACGTAAGGGTGCGGCGGCGCGCCGGGCACGCGAGGCTGTGACGGCCGGCTGTCTTGTCTTGACTCGAATCAAACGTTGACTTGACTCGGCTTCCTATCATGGCGGCTGGGGTGAGTAGCAAGCACATGGGAAGAGGAAAAAAAAGTGAGGGCGGAAAAAGTAAAGAAGAGAAAGAAAAAAGCAAACATGGGGAGAGCTGTAGATGCTTCGAGACCAATCAATCCGATTGTTTTCCTTTTTTCTCTGTCGTCTCTTTGAAATCTCGGGTGGTCAGTCGTCGAGAGTATTTTTTTTTTACCCTGCAACAATCCGGCTTGCGTCCAACCAGGCAGTGAGTGTCTCTGTAGGACTCCCGAGTCTTGTCGAAGGCGTCTGTGTTGAAGACATCAGCGTCCACAATTAAGCGTGGGAAGGTGTGAGTGGGTTCCTCCTAGTCTCAATGTTCCTCCAAAAACAAGCTGTCTTGGAGAGTGACGATAATGTCTCTCGCACTGATCAAGCATCTTCAACGATTTCTCCATGCTCCGGGTACGGAGCACATTGTACTTGCAAAAAATGCTGCAGGTATGAGGATGACGATGGGGCCGGCACTCCGCACGCAGGCAGCCTGGAGAATGCAAAAAGAAAAGAAAGCAGACGTGAAGAAAAAATTTGTTTTCTTACCGCCTCCAGCTCGCCGCGCTGCTGTGGAAATATTTTTTCCTGCTGCCTCCTCCGTAGACCTCGGGAATGCGTGTTTTTTTTTCTTCGTGCTTCCTTCCCGGCCATCTTTAGACTTTTTTTTCTTTTTCTGCCTTGTCGATTTTCTTTTTTCCCTTTTTTTGCTTTTTTTCTGCAATGCCGGACTTTGTGGTGCAGGACGCATCAAGCACGACCACCTGGTCGCAGCGCTCCCAAGTGGTGTGGTCGGGTGTGGTTAGCGACCCGCGCCACGGTTAGAGGAAGAGTGCCCTGCAGGGGGACCTGGAAAGTACTTGTCGAACAGTATTTCTGACGAGCATGAGCAGGTATCTCCAAGTACCCCCGGCATGCAGTGGGCTTTGAGAGGTCTCTGGGGGAGACACACTGGATGCGCCCAAGAAGGGGGGCGTCTGCTGTCGAGGTTGGGGAAGGGGGGGTGCTTTGGGGTGGTCCGGGATGCACGGGTGCTGATGTGGCCTGTGCAGCCTGCGGGTAGCTCATCCGTCCATCAATCGAATTGAGCATGGAAACACGGTGACAGATGTTGACAGAAGAATGCCAGAGAGTCTTCATTGTGCTGGAGTTTCTGTTGATCAAAGCCGGTGAGGGCGGCACTGGAGGGTAGGCAATGAAAGAACCAAGAAGAAGAAAAAAAAAAGGTGGGAAGGGAGGGTCTCTCTGCAACCATGTTCTTGTTCTTTTTTCTGCGCCGTTGTTCAATCCGTAGGGGTCGAACCAGGTCCAAGCGAGTTGGCGTCGGTTCGGATTTTAGGGGGACGAAAGTCCAGGGAAGCTTCCATCCTTCATCATGTCCATGTCAGGTACCGTCGGGTACAGCTACTAAATTTATGCTGGGCTTGGCTGCGCCTGGGATTGATGATGAGGAAGGCGCAAGGGGACCACAACGCGCAGTCTATGGCATCACATCGCATCGCATACAGCGCACGGTACGCTCACTGCAGTTGCAGGTGGGGGAAATGTCGTCCATTGAGATTTTTTTATCCACAACAACACTTCACCAAGAAAAAAAACACGAGCTTGGTTGCTTGCTGCTTGCTTGCAGTGCTTGCTCCTCCTCCTCCTCCTCCTCCTCCTCCCCCTCTTTATCTCGACACACACACTGCGGTCGAACTTCCCCTGCAGACAACGACAAGTCGCTCTCGGACTGGCACGGACAGCAAAAGCCCACGCGCAAGCAAAAACGCATCGATCCCAGCCTGGCCTCCCGCGCTTGTCGGCTCCAGTCGACGGCAATGGCGGGTCTCTCCTCCATCTCTCCCCAAATCTCACCATCTCTCCTCTAGGTTGCTGCCCAGTCCCAGGGTGGGCGACGAGTGGCTTGACCTTGATGACGAGACCCATCAGGAATATCTGTCCTTGTCTTTTCTTTCTGGCAGTCCCGGGCCGTAACGGAGAAGCATCCATGGCCATTTTCCGACGTTGGGCAGCCATTCGACGAAACGGAGACGGACACGGAAGAGGACAGGAGCTGAGCCTTAACACCCTTCCGTCGCCCTTGGCCCTTGGTGACAGACAGCTGTTTGTGATTCCACTTTACACGCGGCCCCGGTCTCGAAATCTATCGACAGTCTCCGCGTACCGTATGTACTGAATGTTACGTGGTAAGTGTCCCATCCTGAGCGCACCGCGCTGTACATGGCTCGTACCTCGTCGCCGGAGGTTACCAGACCTTGGAGCCGTTCTAACCTCCTTTCAGCCTTCCTTCAAGGTCCCCGTCCGTTCCCCGTCCGTTCCCCGGCTCCCCCAGTCCCTGTCTAGGTTCGCCCAGGACCTGTTGGACGGTTAGACCTGTAGCGCGGTAAGCAGTTACGGTTGCGTTAGTTGGCCGACACAAGTCTCAACCTTTCACCGGGCATCCCTCCCGTCAGAGAAACCATGACGAACCGTCTTGATCCTTTTCGGCCAAGAGCGCGCGCCCACCCGAGTCGGCAGGTCGAAGCACCTCTATTCCTACTTAATTGACCGAGTGCCGATTGAACAAAGGCCTCGGTGGGCAAAGGAAGATCCGAAATGTACCCATCGTCCGCGGTCGTGCTCGTTGTCGGCCATGAGCCAATCCAGCCCGGTCTGACAGAAACAAGACTACCAGGTTGCAAGGTGCCAATTCCCACATTTTCCGGTCCCTTGGATGCATCAACACTATACTTGAGACTTGCCGCCTTGGCGGAGGACTCGCCCACCGCATAATGTTCCGAGGAGACGAGTGCCTTGAGCTGCGAAGCGTCGTGCAACTCGCGTCTCGGTGGGCTGGGTGCTGCTGCTGCAAGCTCACACCGCCGCTGCTTGGGACACGCACCGATATCAGATGAATCGACCAGAGCACGCCCAGGCCGGCTCGACGATGGGGCCATGGATACGTGCTGCCCAACCGTCAAACAGTGTCCGTCAGATCTTTCTAGCTCAGTCCGAGACTCTGTTGCTCCGTGCTCCCCTTTCTTGCATGCATTCCGCATATCCGCATCCGCATCCGCACCCGCGGGCGTCTATCTCGTCTCCAGCCTCCGGTCTCCTCGTGTGCCCGGGTACGGACTGACGACGGCCAATGCCCTGAACGGCAAGGAGATGGGCTTGAACACGAGCCTCCCGATGGTCCCTATTTCGTATGATCCATCCAGCCATTCCCGTCCGTCCACTCGGAGCCATCCCCTTGTGTTTCTCGTGTGTTCCACACTGTCTCTCGCCTTTTCACTTCTCAGGAGCCGGGTCGCCTCTGGCGCTTCTCGATGCTGGCGACGAACGAGCGAAGGAACCGGCGCTGCCCACCGTCGCCGCCGCCGCCATGATGACGGGCCAGGACAATGACAAAGGACACAGTGACAGACTGTGAGTGACAGTGACACAAAAGCTCGCTAGTGCCGGATTCGAAAGAAACGCAGCACCCAACGAGATGTGTCTCTCGGATATTTGGACACGCAGCAACGCGACAAGCAGGAGGCCTTGCACAGGGTCGCATCCAAGAGAATAAAAATAATCTTTCTCCATGGCGAAATTAATCAAAATGGAAGCCCAGCAACACGGCAATAACAAAGGAAGAAGGGGAGAAAAAAAAGGCTGCAGGTCGCAGATGAGCCGGCCCAGCGGGTCTCGCTCTCATTCTCGTCTCCTCGATTTGCTCCGCTGTTGGATCATGATGGATCGACTCGACTCGACGACGACTCTCAACCTCCAACATGTTAATCTGACCTACAGAATATATGGGAATAGGTTAATCAATTCCTCGTCAGCGAAGCAGAAGCATCAATGCCCAACTGGATCCAAGCCACTTTCTCTCTTTCTTGCTCTCGCTCTCAACTCGGTTCTCCCCCTCATCCGCAAAGGACCGAATCCCGTCCTTGCCGTTCCCCCAGGGTTTGACATGGAATTGTTGGCTTGTCCTTCTAGATCGCCTCCGTTTGTCCCTCAGACTTCCCTTCTTCTTCTTCTTCTTCTTCTTCTTTTCGCCCACCCCCCTTTACTTTACCCCCTTCCTTCTTCCCCCTCCCGGCCGCCGCTCCGGGCCTTCTATCGGCCCCTCCTCCCCATGGCAGCATTGGCATTTTTTTCTTTTCGGTCCTCGGTGACTTGGGTTCCGCATCGTCGTCCAGGCACGCACAAGCACCTGGGAGGTTGTTTCAAGGCTTGCGCTCGGGTGTTTCTGGGAAAGGCATGCGCCTCCTTCTTTTTCTTTCTCCTCTTCTTCTTCCTCTCTTCCTTGTCTGAGGTCCCTCTGTCTTCCTTCTCAGGCCTCGTCCCTGGCATCTTTCCCTTCACCCCCCTCCCTCCCTACCTTGGGACCCCTACCCAGGCTACCCTTCAACAGAGCACCTTAGCACCAAGTCCCCTTCCTCCCTTCTCCCCCAGGGTCCCAGGTTGACGGAATAGAAGCCGGTGAGTCCGTGAGTCCGCCCGGTCGGGCTTCTCTAGGATTGGCTGCAATTTTCCCTTGGGACTGGGAAAGAGCTTGCTGCGGGAGAGAGTGTTAGATGCGCAGCAGTCGTTGGTGGCCTTACGTGTTCCATTTCCCCGCCTTTTTCCTTTGGCCGTTGAGCCAAGCCGTCGTTGGCAGGCTTCGATTTACGGACGAGGCTTCGTGCATGTCGCGTGAGGAACTTATGTGTTGTGTGTGTCTCTTCTCCTGTCGTCCTTTGGATGTGTGACAATAACGGCGCATCTTGGGGGGGCTTGTTCGACGTGTGAGACAGTACATGTTGAACACTCCTGCAACATGTCTCCTCAGCCTCACGGCAACGTGGCATCCAGAGATGTGCGTGTTAGAGAAGTACATTGTGAGTATCCGAGGGCAATGTATATCTCTTACGCCATTTGATCTCTTTTCTTCTCTTTCTTCTCCCCCTTGGGATTGATGATAGGGCTGTGCTTCGGCCTCTCTCTCACGCCCAGCTTCGAACATGCGTGTGAATCCTTCGGTGCTTCTTTTTTCTTCTTCTTCTTCTTTTCTATCCTCATCTCTCGTAAAGTATGCCTGATGTGGCAGAGTGTTTGTTGGGTGTTGTTTTTAACTCTAGAAACCGAGCCCCCGTTATGTGTGTTTTGTGTATAACCAACACCATATGCAGGCCAGAGAAAAACAGAACCAACGAGTAAGTCCCCTTTTTATCACATCGCTAACAGCTTCCTTTGGCAAAGGTTCTTGTTATGTGTTTGGTTTTGCCCTGTGCCTCTTCGTATTTCTTCTAGTCGCTGCGTCACACACACACACACACACTCACACACTCGGACGAGTTCTCCCTGCCTCTTAAGCACCTGGGATCGTTGGGAGCGAATGGGGATCCCTTGTCGAGGGGAAACATGAAAAAGGCATTGATGGGCTGCGTTGCCGTCGGGAACATTAGGGAGGTCCGTTGGCTAATCTCTATCCGAGTGGTCGAGGGAGGGAGGAACATCATGGTTCGTCACCTTTGGACATGCCGTTGTTCCCTGCTCTATGTTGCTTTCGCGTGTTTTTTTCTTTCTTTTCTTTTTTTCCCTTCGTCCTAGTTGCATGGGAAAACTGTTGGACATGGCCTTCGGACAAACCAGCCAGCCAAGCCAAGCTAGCATGTCACATCCCGGGGAACAGAGAGAGGCTTGGTTCGAAAAAGGAGTGTACCCGGATACGTATGATTTTCACGTTTCTTGCATTTCCGACGCTACCCCGGAGCAGCGCCGTCGATGGCTTGCTGTATCCGAACGACTGACTAATTGGTTTCCCCCTCTCCCGTCTACGCAACCTCGCCCAGCTTCTCAGCCACGGCAACAAGCCCGTCCTCGTCCTCCCTCACCCAAACATCCACCCACTCCCTCGCCCTCGCAAACTCCTCCCCGTCCCTCTCCCAGTCCTCCTCCCGCGCCCTCTCGACGTACACGGTCCGAAAACCGCACGCCCTCGCCGCCTCCAGGTCCTCCAGGTGCGCCGCCACGAGGGCCACCTCGTCGGGCTGGACGCCCAGCTTCGTCGCCGCCCCGAGGTACACGGCCGGGTTGGGCTTGTACGTGCCGAACGTCTCGGCCGAGAGGAAGTGTCGGAAGGACAGGGCGCCAAAGTCGGCGAGGTCGCGGAGCAGGCTGAGGTTGCCGTTGGAGAGCGTCGCGGTGGTGTACTTGCTCCCCAGGCTCGCGAGCCCGGCGGACGAGTCTGTCCAGGGCCGGAGGCGGTGCCAGACTAGGCTCAGCGAGTCCATCTCGCTCTCGGAGAACAAGCCCGTCAGGTCCCAGGCGGCTAGGAGCTCGACGAGGCTGTCCCGGTGGTGCTGGTCGACGTCCTTCCACGCGTGCCGGGCGGGATCGAACGCGAGGCAGAAGGCGCCGTACGAGGTGCGCCATTCCTGCGCGAACCGGGCCCAGTCGTCTTCCGTGAGGGAGCGGACGCGGGCTTTCAAGCGGTCCGGGAGGTCCGGGGATTGGGCTTTGCGGAAGGCTCGGAGGTTGATCTCCTCGGTGACGGAGGGGCGCCAGTCGACGACGGTGCCGAAGACGTCGAAGGCGAGGACCTTGACTTTGGCGAGGGGGGAGACTTTTCCTGGTGACATTTTTTGCTTTCTGAGGAGGGGTGTTCTGAGTGGAAAGGTTGGAGTGAGGTAGGTGTTTTGGTTGGGGTTTGAATGAAGTGAGTGAGTTAATATGTTGAGTCGTTTGTCAAGCAACGGATAGAGTCCGAGGGAGTAAGTAGGCTGTTGGTCAAGACAACCGCGGTAATGATGTAATCACGCCTTGCGGATGACACGCGGGGAACGAAGCCCGTTTGTTCTCTGCTGCGTAAGGGCAGTCTGCCTAGGCTCAATGCGGTTCATATTGTCCTTGAGAAGAATGAAGTTGACCATCAACGTCCGAATGGTTTCCGAGTGCAGCATGAAGTTGAATATGCAAGTGAGCACTCAACTCACAGTGTCGCTGCAAGACGATGACGTCGAGCGGGGCTCACCCCAGGTATAGGGTAACCTCCCTCCCAAAAACGCCCTCTTCGTAATGATGCCGTCAAATGACAAAAAAAGAATCAAGGCATTGGCGCGTCCGGTCAAAATCCCCAGGTCTCATTCGTTTTCTCTACGCCTCAATCGTCAGTCCTTAAATTTCAAAACCTGTCACCTTTTGCGATTCCCTCTAGCAGGGGTCGGAAGCACGGCAACGTGTCTCGTCCGGTGGCGTATAAGCGTTTCTGCATACCTCACCTCATCTCCTTTCCTTTTTCCATGCGCCAGGTAAACAACGAACGTTTTTTCTTCTCCTAATACCTGCTACGCCTCACACGCAACACCAATTCAAACTCGCCACAACACTTCCCAGACACACACACACACACACACCAGCATGGTCGCGCGAGACCACTTCCTGGGCCGTCACTACGACGCGGTGCACAGCACGGGGCCCTTCCGGTCGCTGAATCCCACGAGGCGGTACCTCGTGGCCGACCAGAAGCCCGTCGAGCTGCCGGGAGACAAGAGGAAAAAGGACGAGTCTGTTCAGGAGAAACCGAAAGAACCGGCGGTGTTCAAGGCCGCGTACGTCTGGAGGAGTCGCGACAATCGAAAGGGTCGTCACGCCGTTGTTGTCGATCGCGACCCGCGGAAACACGGCTCGGCGAAGGCGCCGAGGCTGTCCAACACGTGGAGGCAGACGCTGAGGGGCATCGCAAAGATGTTTTTGAGGTTCCCGGTATGGGACATTTCTTACGACGTGGCCGTTGTCTTCACCATTGGTATGTACTTTCTGAAATCCGTACTCACCGGAACCTGTTTTGACACTCACAGGATCCGTCATCTGGGTCGTCAACGGCTTCTTCTCGTGGCTACCAGTCGAGGACCCCTCGTCCGAGTTCTCCGGCGAGACGACCTGGGCCGCCGGCCTGACCGCCCTGGTCGGAGCCACCGTCTTCGAGTTCGGATCGGTGCTCCTGATGCTCGAAGCCGTCAACGAGAACCGCGCCGACTGCTTCGGCTGGGCCGTCGAGGAGCCCGTAGACGGCGTCCTCCATCTGCACAAGGACCACGAGTGCCGCCACTCGCACGCCCGGAAGAGCACCTTCTTGCGAGGGAAACCCGGCAGCGAAGCCGACGACGGCCCTCTGCCCGTGGAAACCGCGAGGTCGTGGTCTTGGTGGCCGACGTGGTATGAGCTCAAGACGCACTACTTCAAGGAAGTCGGCTTCCTCGCCTGCTTCTCGCAAATGGTGGGCGCTACTATCTTCTGGATCGCGGGCATCACGTCCCTGCCTCCCATCCTGAACAAGCTCGACACGCCGGCCGAGAACGGCGTCTACTGGCTGCCGCAGGTCGTCGGGGGCACCGGCTTCATCGTGTCGAGCGCCCTCTTCATGATCGAGGTCCAGCCTCGCTGGTACATTCCGGCACCAGGTGTTCTCGGGTGGCACATTGGACTGTGGAACTTCATAGGGGCTATAGGCTTTACGCTCTGCGGTGCGTTGGGCTTCGGCATTGAGCAGCCTGGCGTCGAGTATGCCGTGACATTGTCAACTTACATCGGGTCTTGGGCTTTCTTGGTCAGTCGAACGATGCAGAAGAGGGTTTTCTGTGTGACTAACCGTGTGGTAGATCGGAAGTGCTATCCAATGGTTTGAGAGTCTGAACAAGTATCCGATATGGGTTGACGAGAAGGTCGGATCTCTCACCACGGCGTAGTAGCGGCCCTGCATGCGTATCGACTATCACCCATAGCGTCTGTTCTCGCGAAGTACATGTTGCACGAAACCAGCACCTATCAACTCAACTCTGGTCCATAGCCACACGGCGTTGACCGTCGGCCATCAACCACGGACAATCGGACTCGACCGGAAGTACGACTTTCCCTCTTTGCCGTTGTGAATCCCTCGACCTCGAGACGACCTCCCTCTCCACCCCGATGTGCCTTGCCACGATATGGCCGTACGGACGGCCGCATACCCGTGCATCACAGACACTCGCACCCCGAAATGCAACTCGCTTAACTCCCTCAAACCTCTCTGCACTCGTAAGGGATGAGGCCCGGTGTGAACAAGGCCGTGTGCCAGGCCAAAAGTGCAGTAGCGGGATGTGATGAAAAGCTCATCCTGGTTCCTTTCGCCGGGCATGGGTCCGTTGGTTCTCCCAACATAAGGTGGGAGCAGCGGAGGGGGGAAGGAAGAGAACCAACCGCGGACCCCTTTCTCCGTCTGAAGAGGGAATTCTTCAGGCGATACGGTGCACGGCAGAGCACGCGTATCCCTCGGAAGCCAAGCATCAAGGAATACAGCTAGGTTGCCGATGACAGGTACCCCAAAACCGGCCGTCGTCACATATTGACAGACAACAAAAAGGGACGAAAATGAAAGCGGCGATTCGGACGGCCTAGCCGGCAATCAAACGGTATCATGTCATTCCTGCGCAGGTCATGATTGCTTTTTTTTCTTCTTTCGCCCCCTTCCGCTCTTCAGCTCGGATCCTCTCGACGTTTGATACCCAATTTGGACAGAGAGGAAGGATTTTCAAACGGCCGCGGGCCTGCTCAACTGCCGTGGTCGTGCGTGCGTGTGGGGAGCTCTCGTTTCAGACTTGGCCGCGGTGGGTTGATGAGAGAGAGAGAGAGGCGGCCGGATGAGCAGCCGTGTGCGTGTATTCCTAGGACTTTGGTTGACCAATGTTGTCCGGTTTGGTGCAGGGCACATGGGACTCGAGGGAACGTGCCGTGATTGTTTCCCTGGAAGGGACGGTTGTTCTTGTGAAACTCTTCGATAGGCTGTAATATGTTTCCCATGCACGTTACACACATTTCCAACGTGGACGAACACGTGGTGAATATCTTGTCGTCGACGGTAACGGGGAGTCACGACAGATGTGGCTTGATATTGTTCCTAGGAATTCTCACATTAGCTGTGCAATTGTTCGTACCACGGTACGAAGCACTCACACTTTCACAGTCGACATCGCGCCTCACTCCCCCTTTGGCAAGCAGCGCTTGGAGCCTCATGTCGGAACATGAACTGTTACGCAGCATGTCGTACACGGCCGCTTGGACGACAACCGGCATTGTTTGCGTATCACGACCTTTAAGAATAAGCTAAGTTTAGAAAGTCGCCCGTCGTACCGCAACGTCGGACGTCTCGACGGGAATCTATGTGTCGGGGTCGAGGTCGAGGTCGAGGCCGCATGATGCATTGTCCCGGAGAGAAGTGTTGCGAGTCACGCAACCGACACGTCGACTGCTTCATTGGCTCGACTCTCAGGGACGGTAAGACAATGGCGGATCGACTGTTGTGCTCGAGGGCGAAGAGCTGTTTATCCCTCGACTTGCCCTTCGCTCGAACGCATGCGAGGGAAGCTGCATGAGGACTCCAACCTCTCCCAAGCGCCCCTGATTCAGTCGCCCTGATGCAATTCCATCCGTGGAACCGTGACTCTTTGACTGCCAAGGTCCGACGTCTTGGAGTTGAGACATGTGTGCATTGGCTGGCAGGCAGAGAAGCCATCGCCATGACCAAGATCTAAGACATCCGTTCGGATACTCCGATAGCCGGCGACCAAGCCTCCCCCTCCTCAACAAACAACGAGCAACCGGACACAGCGGATGCAAAAGATCCCCCCAAGCACGCCGTTAGACGACCACATCATCAATGGCGCGCCCATGAGCTCTTCCCCGGCGCTATGGACCGTAAAACGGAAAATATTGCTTTTTCCTTCGTCTAGCAAGTTCGCAAACATGGCACAACTTGTTCGTGCATCCAGGCTCGCTCCGAGCTAGTTCTCTCCTCCTGGTGGAGTGAACCAGGACCGATCTGATAGGCCAGTCATGTTGTTTCCCCCCCCTCAGCAGCCATTGGGGAGCTTTCCCTCAGCTTCCGAAGCCAAGGCTCCCCGATCATCAATGAAGCCAGAGAGACTATTTCTGATCCCCACTGGCAATGGCGGTGGTGGCGGTAAAAAGGTTCTCGCTTCTCAACAAGTTGGTGCGCGGATTGACTGCCCGAAGCTAAGAAGCCAAGCAGAAAAAAGAAAGGAAAATCCAAAAGGCCCAACAAGACGCGAAAAGCGCGCTCAGCGAAAGAGCCTCGCTCTTCCCGTCGTGTCAAGTTAGATTGGCACCAATCCTCCAGCTCTCCTGTGATTGCGGCTGGAGAACCAACCGGTCACTCGATAGACAAGGATCCGTCCATGAAGCCGCCCGTTTCATGTGGGAGGCAATCGACAAGGGTGCTTGCTGTAATGCCTGAGGATACTCATGGACGCGATGAACCACTGCTGCGGACCTGGAGAACCATGGTGGCAAAGGGAGACCGAACAAACCGGGAAACATGCACGACGAGTGCTCCGTCGGGGTCTGGCGTGGCTTTCTTCTTCAAGACGAGTGGAGATGAAGCCTGGAGCAAACAAACCAAGACTCGTCAGCAGAAGCCTGGGTGAGCGAGTATCCATCTGCCTCTGGCGCTGAACAAGGGCCTTGAACCGATTGGGCATCCATCCGTTCCGTACCAAGGAAGCCGTCCCTTTTTTCCTTCTTGACAAACAAAACAAGGGCTCATCAAAGCTGGGGCCCTCGGTCGGCGTGGGGTTCGTTCTCCTGATGGTCATCATCGACTGAGAGAGATGGCGAGTTGTTTCTTTTTTCAGAGCTCGTCTCCTCCGGCCCGCGCCTTTCCTAGTTACGGAACGGAGCCAGGCCAATCGGTGCTGAAATGCGGGAACCAGGAGCCGGTTCTGGGCTAATGCCAACTACTCGCTCCGGGCGCCGACTGAGGGCTTGCCATTTGGCTGCGAATCACAATCACAATCACCCACCAGTGTCGCAGAAAAGGTGAAGGAAGAATCTGCGGGTGTGCTTGTGGCTGCAAGTCGAGATGACGTTTCCCCCAGCACAGAGCGATAGGATGAGAAAGGGGTACGGATATGTGACTGAGCCGGGCCGCGCTGTCAAGATCAACTCCAAAATCTCCTCGTCAATGTCGCATCCAGTGTCCTGAAAGCAAGGGCCCTGGCAAAGTGTCTTTTGTTGATGCACGTGCTGAACGGGCTGAGAAGTAACCTCATCATCAATTATAGGAGAAGAGGGGCCGCTTGGTCGGCAGTTTGCTCACTGCGGCCGATCTTTTGCAGAACATGGGTTGGTCCTCATGATTTGTCCTTGCTGCCTTTGTGACTGTCCTCCGAGCTTCGTATAAGTTGTGCTTATTATGTATCCGACCGCCATCGAGAGCGGTCAATTGAGTTGGTCGCGTAACCAGACGAACTAGCCGTCGACCGTGTTATTGCATAGACTGAGCATAGTTGAGCTGACGCAAGAGATAGAGTGCAAAGCAGTCCACGGACAACACACAGACAGGAGATATGTCGAAGGTGAAGTGCTGATTGGGCCGACTCTCTCTGAAAACCAACTCACATCAGGGATGATGCTCCTTGCGCCGTGGACCGTGACTGCTGATAATTTAATCGAAGCCGCGGTGGAGTGCGAATGCACGGCTCTTTGGACTGGCTATCTGGGGTACAGGCGCTGGATGACCTGGCGTGCATACGTGCCATTGCCGTGCATTGAAGCCCTCAGGCCTTCTTCAGGCCCTCGAGCACAAGGATCGGCTTATGTTAGCCTCGGGCTGATCAAAACCGTCCGGTATGGGTTTCCCGGCACGCCGTGAGTTGACAGTTCGATGTGACAATGTCCGTGCCATCAGATTGGCCGCGTGTTTTGTGTAAGAGGTAGAGTACAACACAGACGTTTGTTTGGTTGGCCGTTCGGTGATGAATGAGGTATCTGTACTTGGACAAGAGTGTACAATCAAATTGAGCTGCGCACCCCTTGCACGGAAGAATTAGGTGATAGAACAAAGAGGATGGGAACGAATAGGACAGGGGAGACCGACCTGTTGAGGCGAAGAGTTGAGAAATCGGATAATGTCTTTCGCATAACGCAGTCTCTTCGGTATAGCCGGGCGAGGTGCGGCGAGCTTGAGATTGGCTGGGACGAGAGAGCTTTCTTGGTTGACGTTGACCCTTACATTAGACCCCTTACATAACTCACTTTGGATTTCGCTTAAGCCCTTGTCTGGCACCTCGTCCCTTGCATATGGCCGGTATCACTCCGTGGATGGCATATTCCGTATAAATCCCAGCGATTAGCATGGACTTGCCCAGTCGTTTCGTGGCCTTTCCCGGATCCAGACGGGCAGAACCAGGCTCGGCGAGTTGACGACCCATGTTTCCATCGGGCGGTGCTGTGAGACCCTGGACAGAGGCCCTGGATAGCTGGTGCGTGCTGTCCTGGAGCCTCGAGGAAGACAGACGGTAGCCTTTCCGTTACCAAACTCCTGGGGCCTGACCTTGCTCATTTGGTCGTAGGCGAGAAAGGATGCTGTAGGGCGCTGAAAGCAAGGCTGCTGATGCTCAACGTCCTTGAGACGAGGCGATGCCCGAGAGCGGAGCTCATCTGGGGTTGCACTGGTGTCCGCTGACGTCTGTGAATGCGACCGTTGCTTTTGTCGACAGCTAGGAGGTCGATCCGGGTTTGGGCATGAGCTGATAACGAGTTTTCTTCGGAGACGGCATCAAAAGAAACAAAATCAGAAGGCTAGAAAGTCGGGCCACAGCGAGGCAGGTCACAACCGTTGACAGGTTATTACGGATAGAGAGTGTTTGATCGACGGCATAAAGAGGGGCCTGTCAACTCGAGGTGGATTTGGCCCGACTGCAGATGTTAGTTAGCAACAGGGCAGTCCCGTGAGCCATCTGCAACTACCTTATGCGACTGGCGAACCACATCACAGCTCCTGCTCAGGCGCGGAAGTGCAAAGCGTGATGGAGCATGCTTGTGCACTGATAATAACCATATGTGCTCCGTAGAGCACAGCATTTGCAAACTCGTGTTGTGTGGGAAGATGGACCGTCTGCATCCGGTGGGATCATCGAGGAGGAAATTGCTGGCCCCAGCAGCTCATTCGACCCGCTGGAGAGAAAACTCCACAGAGCCCCAAAAGGGTCCCAGAGCGACTCTGAGAATGAGCGATTCCGAGGACGGATTAGCGGTTAGGACAGGGAGGGGACTGATCCCGGGGCACTGAAGGTGATGGATGGGTGGAGTGAGGTTTTCTGGGGGGGACGGGAGCCTTACTGGAGCTTCAATGCCTCAGGCTGAAGTTTTGTCGGCCCTGCACCGAGTGCTCCTTCCTCAGTTGCCCGCCACTAAGATTGCCCACCGCAGCTTCGATTAGAGCTCACACGGGTAGTGACCTCTCAGTTGAACTGTTCTGCTTGGAGATGCTTCCCATCTTCAATCCACTCGCACCAATCTATTTCTTTAATGACTTTGCTGGACGCGGCCGCTGCCGTCGTTTCAACAACCCTCCACCACTCATTGCTCTGCAGACCATGATGCCCAAAGCACAAACTCAAACCCGCCCTCACTGGATGGGCCTCTGATCTCAAGGCTCCAAGCCGGCTGGCTGATGGGCCGGGGGGCAAACACGACCCCTGAGCTGTCCCCCCGAGGGAGTTGAAGGTGACGGGCCAGTTATCGACGGTCGACCTAAGCTAGGCCAGGTCAAGGCCCCTTACCGGACGACTCGACCCCAGAGCATGAATGGTCAACAAATGTCACAACCCGAGAGACGAGAGGTCCGAGACTCGACGTCCCATCGCATACTCGAATCGGATCACGAGGTTTGTTGAAGACGGGCAAGATCAGCACGGAGAGTTGCAGCTGACGAGTCTGGCCGTGATTTGGTTGGACATGTCTTTTGCCTCTGTTTCTTATGCCCCCTTTGGACTGCGGCCACATTTGGAGGAGACGGCAGTTGAGAAGTTATCTCATTCGCGGCACCTTAGTGCTCCAAGTAAGTATTCGTACGTACTTCGTACTCCGTACTCTCCTTTTACCGTCCTGACATCCCATCTCCGCGT
>JAMQMW010002528.1:9146-24189 GCA_024115155.1 Thelonectria blattea
ATTCTCCTCCCCACCGCTCGAGGACAACCACTCTGTTCTCGCTGGCCTCGGCCAGAATTCTCCTCTCCACCTCTCCCATGCAGGGGGAACCTTGGCCGGAACTCCACTTGTTTGGGCAATCATTAGCTTGTCTGATTCGCCCTGGCCAGAATTCTCCCTCCAGAGGGCGGTGTCCAGGAAGTGAAGCTGAAGTTGAAGAGAAAAGAGAGGCGAAGCATCTTCGTCATGGTGAAATGTTTCGGCGTGTTGGACGACGCCATGACTGCCCATGGTCAATATATAACCGCGGCATGGGCAAGCTATTCCTGTGACTGTATCTATCTCTCTGGTTCCCATTCACCGTTCTATTCTCTCCCACATTGGAAGCGATTCCTGCTACTTCGTTGTCATCGCACCTTCACATGTCACACGCAACCTTGTCATCCCAAGTCTCCTCCAGTCCTCCGACTTATCCCTTGGCGTTTGGTACTCCACCATGCGTGTAAGCCAAGAGGCCATCATTGCCATCGTCGGCGTCGTCGTCAACCTGCCAGCATTTGGGCTTTTCTTTTGGGACTTTTGGCGAAAGTATAAATCCAGAGCAAATAGGGCTCGGTCAGGTGAGTACATAGGTACATTTGATGCCCGTGACATGGCGGTGCTGGATGCCCTTGGTTGGTCTTGTCATCGATGCTTACACCTACACAGATTCAGTGCCTCCGCACCGACGAACCTGCGATCATGAGTTGAGACTGGTCACTCAAGAGGCTGTACCGGTTGACTTGTTGTTTCGAATATCCTCTGTATGAAGGCTGTTTTTATTTATTTGTTTTAGCAAGGAGCTCATTGGAGCGGGAAGGGTCATAACTACACACTGAAGGGAAGTCGACGAACAACTGCCCTGGATCATGCATGGTATTGGTTTGTAAATTGAGGTCAATTGTGACTTGGACTGTAATTCAGTAGCAGCAACTGTAGAGCGATGAAGTAAAAATAACCTACCTACATAACCTTAGTACCTTACTTGAGTAGGCACTTATTTAACCTTAATATGACGTGACCAGAACAATTATTCCATCGATTCCCGTACGCAACACTAATTACCTGCCCAACGTTGCAAGGCGTGATCCTCATTTTTCGGACCCTCAATGCTGGGGTAATACGAGACCGAGGAGGCATTTTATCAATCGCCGGCCATCTGATAAAAAATCGTCCGATAAATCTCCGACCGGGACAGAAAAGTCGTTGAAAAGCTTGTCGCTCCTCGGGTCTACGGTCCACGATGGGAGCTTGAGCCGGAGCGTCAAGCTGAAATTGGTTGGTCTGCGGCGGAGTGTGAGAGCCTTGGCGACCCGTTGCAGGGACTTGGGGGGATATATTTCTGCGAGGAACGCGCCGAAAACGGCCGTCGAATTTCACATTAAAAACAGAATTAGAAATAGAGAAGACGAGACACACTCCTCACTCCATAAAGAAACCGCAAGAGGGCTTCATCGAGCTATAGCTGCAGACTGCAGTCGGCAAAGCCTGCAGCCCTTAGTGCAGGCGCGATCGTGAAGCACACACATTCGAGTTGTATTGTGGCTTAAAGTGGAATAAAACGACGACTCTGATTGAACCTCTGGCCAATCGTACCTTTCACCTATTCTGGACTTTGGAGGTGAATGACGAGGGAAAAAGAACAGGTTGCGGTATCAGAAACCCGCACCCTGCTGGAACAGAGAGCTGAAGTATGACTTGTTGGACGTTCGAAAAGAATAGGGCTCAAACGCTCATTTTTATAACGTCTGATCGACTGTCTAATTGATCATGGGTCAGCAGATTTAGTTTTGATCGGTGGAAGCGACGCAATGCATTTAGATGATGCAGCTAATTGAGTTTCAATCCCTGCATCTCACGTCGGGTTACGTATGAAAAGACATCGGTCAACTCAAAGAATCCAGTAGCTTAAGCCTTTTAGTATGGCTTGGTGAGTGAGTCGACAGCTATGAAAAGTAGGTGAGCTTAGAATGAAACCGGCCATCTTTGATCCTCACCATGACACAGGCAACCAACTGCATACAAACTGATGACTTTAGGCACCTGCGTAAAAGTTGGCGAATCATTAATTGGAGGACGTCAAACAACTCCACAATGAACACATTCCCGCAAACTCGTACCGAGACGTAAGCAAGCCAAACTTCGACTTGTCAGTCACCGAGATTAGACCCCATTACACCTAACCTCCCCCCATCCTGCGAGACATCATCTACCAGAATGTCTCGCCCCATCTACCTCGTCGTGTACAGATCACGCCTATTCCCAGCCCACTGGTCCTTCTGGATCCCAACCCCAGGCGACGAGACCATCGGAAAGCGCATCCAGGCAACCGGCAACGCGCTCACAGGCTTCGTCGTTGCGTTTGAGAGGAACTACGACATTGCAAAGACGAATCGACCCCACGAACTCATCTCTCTGGGCCAAGTCGACAGTGTCCACGTCAACGACGGAGATGCCCTCAAGGGAGGGCCCGAGTCGACCGATGCCCAGCCCATTGATAGGCTCGAGGAGGTGGCGTTGAGCGTGCTGGCTCCGGGGCCGAGTTTGGTATCTTCGTCGAGCAATGTAAGAGACTGAACAATGGGACGAAATATCGCTAATGGAGGGTTATCAGGCTCCTCGGCGCCGGGCCCAGATCAAGAACTGTCAGACGTGGCTTCAGGAAGTGGTTCAGAAGCTTGTCGAGGAGAAGGTCATGGATGGCGAGGCGCTGGCTATACTTGATCGAGCGCCAAAGAACTAGACGAGCTCCATGTATGAGACGAAGGAGTAAGATTCGACTTGGGCGAGGATGACCACCTAATGTCAAGGAAGGGGTTAGGGTGGTGAAAAGGACGGAAGGCATGTTCTCCTGACGGCGAGTTCGCGTCTTGTTTCTCTCCGAAAGCCCTGCCAAGGCTGGCTGAAGTCGACCAAAATAGTTCCCTCGAACCGAGAACTAGTGTTGATGTCCGTTTCTCCTTAACGTTTTTCGGAACGTGTGCGAAAGTTGATCTTTGCGCCGATCTTGATGAGGAGTATCGCTGTCGTTGGTACATGGAAAATGCTTCCAAGGAATCAGTTTTCCCCGTCATAACACAAAGTCTACAGAGGGAATTTCTTCCTTATCCATCAGGAGAATGGTGATATCCTCTAGTTTCGATGAGGAGTCTTGCCATGGTGAGTCCGTCGTTGTGGTACCCAGAGCGCTCTTCCTCTGCCGCAGCCACAATTTTTGGACAGGGGCGTCATCCCGCTTGAATCGCAAGTATCGACATTTTGAGAAGCCTCGCTATCGCGAAATGAGAAGACCCCACAGCTAAGTTAAGGGTTTTGTCAGCGACAAACGCCCGAAACTCAAAGAGCAGCCGTGCTACAGCCTCTTGGCCACTTCGGGAGGCCAGTTCCGGAAGCGTGAGGCCGTTTGCATCTCGCATGTCTGAGTTTCCTCCTTTCCTAATGAGAAGGCTTGTCGCTTCCACTTCGCTTCCAACAGCCTGCTTGTCATCACAAGAGCCGTAACACAAGAGGGGAAAACGGGCTGCTGCTGGAAGGGCTGTTGGAAGGGCTGTTGGAAGGGCTTTTGGAACCGTCTCTTGACTCTTTTCAACCTTCAAGGACCCGACATTGCTGACAGTTTCTGACAACAGATTTCCGTTCCTCATTACTATTGCCGACTCCCTCGAGACCTGACCGACGATGACGACAACGATGACCCATCACGACGAAGACCTCCTGACTCGACGAAAATCTCGAGACCCGACCGATGATGATGATGATGATGACGATGATTTGGCCTGACGAAGCCCTCGTAGGGACCGGAGTCAGGTATTGGAGGCAAGGGAATTCTTGGACTTCGAGATTTTCAGGTCGTGGAGGCCAGAGGCAGAGAGACAGGCAGTTGCAGGTAGGTACACATAGATTTCTGGCCAACTTAGCCCGTACTTTAGGGAGAGGTACCTCTTCATAGTAAAAGTGCACTACAGGTACCTGCCCAAGAGGAGCCCCACCAGCCTAATACCCTTTTACCCTCTGCGCCTGTTGCGCGACAGTTATGTATTCTGCGATAGTTGTATATCTAGGTAGGTATGCTGCAACAGTTGCGTCCTTAATACATGGTACTAACTACATGTCTATCGCGGGACTAGGTAACTTCAACACATATAGTCTCCCGATAAGGTACGGAGTACTCGCAAGGGCCCCCCCCCCCAAGGTACTGGTTAACGTTAGTTAACGGCAAGGTCTGGGCTTTGGCCCATCACTAACCCCCGAGAACACTCCAAACCCATGTCATTAAATGGGCCTAGAATCGAATTATCAGGCCATTTTTTGAAAAGTCTGCCAGAGAATTCCTTCTTTTTTCCAACCCCTCCAAGACCAAGCTTTCCAGTAAACATTCGTTTGTGCCTGGTCATTGAATACAGTCACCATGCCTCCCAAGAAGATTGAAGTTGTCAAGGACAATGTCGTCGCTTTCGGAAGGGTTCGCAAGAACCTAAAGATGGGATGCGTTGGTCTGCCCAACGTGGGAAAGTCGAGCCTGTTCAACCTCTTGACCGAGCAGAGCGCCGCTGCGGAGAACTATCCCTTCTGTACGATTGAGCCCAATGAGGCGAGATGTGTTGTTCCCGACGCTCGATACGTAAGTCGAGATACCTACTCTAAAGAAAGGCTCCCGATGGAGATGGCTAAAGTAGGAAAATACATCTAGGACTTTCTCTGTGACCTTTGGAAGCCGCCGTCCATGTACCCACCGTATCTGCAGGTCACCGACATTGCCGGCCTGATCAAGGGTGCTTCCCAAGGAGAGGGACTTGGGAATGCCTTCCTGTCTCATATCCAGGCCGTTGACGGCATGTTCCACATTGTCAGGTACAGCATCCATGGCTAAACTGCCGCGCCTTCACGCTGACTGGGACTCTCATGACAGAGCATTCGACAACGATCAAGTTTTGCATGTCGATGACTCGATCGATCCCGTCCGGGACTTGGGTTAGTTTGGCCAACTCGCTTACGCTGACGAGACTAACCGGTGCATCTTGTAGATACCATCCAAAGCGAGCTTTGCAAGAAGGATCTCGGTTTGTGTTGCCCTCTGAATTGACTGAACGCGAGCTGACTCGATTATTTTAGACATTCTGCAGAAGACAATCATCGCCGAGGAAGGTATCGTCAAGAAGGCAGGTGGCAAATACAAAATGCTACCTCTCTTCACAGAGACAACAACAAAGATCCGAGCAGTGAGCCCAGAATTCCCAGTCTGACAGATCTTCGCCATTTTACGTATGCTCACACTCGTGAGATAGATGCTGGAGAAGGATCAGCCAGTCAGGGACGGAAGCTGGACACCGGCCGAGATTGCGCTCATCAACGAGAAGATACAGCTAATCACCACCAAGCCAACCATCTACCTCGTCAACTTGACAATGAAGGACTACCTCAGACAGAAGAGCAAGTACCTCCCGCTCATAGCCAAGTGGGTCACCGAGCACGGAGGTGTTCCCCGAGACATTGTCCCCTTTTCCATCGAGTTCGAAGAGAAGCTGTACAGCATGAAGGATGATCCAGCCGCGCAGGCCGAGTTTCTCAAGGAGAGCAAGGTCAAGTCGAGACTGGACAAGATCATCACTGAAGGATTCACAAAGCTCGGCTTGCAGTACTACTTCACCGGTCTGTTTCACACCTTTGCCACCCGCTGGGTTTCGAAATCCGCGCTGACTTGTGCGTAGCTGGTGAGAAGGAGGTCAGATGCTGGACTATTCCGAGGGGATGCCTGGCACCGCAAGCTGCTGGCGCCATCCACAGCGACTTCGAGAGGGGGTTCATCAAGGCCGAAGTGGTCGCCTACCAAGACTTTCACGATCTCTGCGAAGGCGGCAAGTCCATGGGCCCGATCAAGGCTGCTGGGAAATACCGACAAGAAGGAAAGTCCTATGTAGGTGCTCAGACTCCTTTCTGATTGCTGCAGCAGCTGACTTGACGTTCTCCCCAGGTTGTCCAAGACGGAGATATCATCCACTTCCAATTCAGTACGTTGAAATTCGTCACCGATACTGCTCTTTTTCCTTGTATCCGTTGTGGGAGAGTGCTGACTGTCTGTCTTAGACGTTTCAAACAAGAAATAGATTGGCCTTGCCGAGGCCGGGGGGGCATGGACGTTCAGATAGCGACCAGTTTCAACAACTTGCTCATTCAGCTTTGGATACGGATATAGACCGCAGACTCCCTGACCTTTTTTCAGGACTAAAAACTTTTATAGATCATAGTCCTGCGCTAGAGACTGCTCCTTTTTGGCTTGAATTTCCGCGACGTCTGCTCCTTCAAGTTTTAAGTTACTTCCAGGAGCGTTTACGAAACTTGCCGTGTGTGAATCAAAGAATAAATAGGATGCACATGTCAGTATAGAACAAATATGTTCTTTGAGCAGACAATATTGGACAGGCTGGGTTTATGGCCCGGAGCAAAATCATGAACTGTCTCGAAGCACCTCGATCGTCAGGTCGTGACAGCTAACGATACATCAACATGGCCAACCACCTATAAATACTACTAGGTGAATTTGCGGTCATTTTTCATTCCAGAAAAGTTCTTCTAAGGGGATGTTCTTAACCCACTCATCTGGGGCGCGATACGGCGTGTCCTCCATTGCTGCTCGTCACATTCGTCAATGGCATCGATGAAGCAAGTGAAAGAGCGCTTACCAAGCTTGGAGACTACGACCTGGAAAAAGTCCCTCAGACCATTCAGTGGAGGACAGGGCCTCCGTTTCCATGAAACGAACTCGGCATCGTCGAGGACGTCCTGGAGATTGGCGAAAGCTGCGAGAAGCTGCAATAGCAGGGACCGGAACATGCCCGAGACCGTTTTCCCAACTTCGTCACCCCGGGCATTGAAAGAAAACGATGCAATTACGTCATGACGAGACTCATTTGTCCGCTTCGTTGTTGTGCAGATGAACTTCATCAAAGTCGACTTGTCAGCACCTGGTTTGCCTCTGAGCCAAAGAAATCCGTGGTGCTGGTCTGTTGTTGGGGATTGAGCCATGACCGGTAGTCGGGGAGTCGAAGAAACCAGCGACATGTCTCGGTATGGGCAGTTTTGATAGTGGTTTTACGAGAGTCAATATGCCTGAACCGAAGGGATTTCAGCAACTGGTGCCGACGCTGGATCGCTTCATCCATCTTTGCTAGCCGACCATAAGTCAACATCAATTTGATGGACATTATCATCGAGCAATAGGGCAACTCACTACGCGTAGGCATGCACTTATTGAACTTGTGAGAGTCCGAGTGGTCACAAATTCCTCGGATCGCGAGATAGGAGAGAACGTCCATAAGACCAGCCGCCTCCATTTCAAAGCAAGGAGCATCCAGCCGCCTGGCAAGTTTGTCCCGGGAAGGGCCATGTTTCATGACTTGATTCGCAGAGGCAATTGCACCGTACTGTATGTTTGGGCCGTTGAGTGAACACATAGATCGGGGTACTAGTTTTGTCTGACCGTATTTGTCGCAGTCGACATGTGCAGGATCATGACTATAAGACACTAAGAAGAGACGATCAGGCAAGTTCGGGTGGTAGTAAGTCGGATGATGCTCGGGTTTCTCTTGAAGAATGGACGAAATGCGGCTGTGTCCCAACTCATGCTTCGATCGCAAGGTTGACACGACGGTCCCAAGAGATTGATGAAGGGTTCTTGGGGCTGCTGTTGGATACATCTCGCCATGGCCAACAATCTTTCCTGGATCATACTGCATCACGCGTGTTCCCACAACCAACGTCACCCAAACGCAGGTCGGCCTTGCTCAGAGCTGCGCCGCCGATGCCCAATATCAGACCAAAGCGAATGCCGATGAAGGTCCGCATCAGGTTGGTCAAGACGGCCGCTGGGTTGCTTGTTCCATATTGGGCTTCAGGCAAGCACGCCATGGTGATGGATGCTTCCTAGGGTGTACGAGTTGTTGTCATTAGAGTGTCTCGGGGGCTCACTGTGCACTTCATCGAGCATGGAATAAGCTGCTGCCCTCTCGATGGATAGTGCGCAAATCCAGGCAATGGTGCAGTCGGGGTGCGGAAGAGCACATGTCGGCTCGTGACTAAAATTCTTCTGCAGACTGCGCTTGAGGAGGGGATCGGGGCCGTCTCGATAGGATTGTCGTCGAAGACATGTCCTGCATCCATCTTGAAGGTGCGTTCGAGGATATGAGAGTACTGACTTGTCTTAGGGCACGGCTATATTGATGGGCGTCTTCAGAGGCGCGTACCGAGGCGAGAGATGAAGTTCTGAAGCACCATGTTTGAAGTTCGCACCGACTCTGGAAGGAGCCTAGACTCTGACGTGGCACTGAGAAAAAAAAAGGAAAGAGACTGCTACGTCCAGAAGGCAGGCGCGGCACACGTTGGGGGCTTGGTGGCCCCCAACGTACCTGCCTTACCTGAGGTATGCACGTATTGGGCGTCACCCACTCAGCCGCTTCCTGATCGAAGAGACGCGAACTGGAACAACTCGAGAATTCATTCGATAGCAGAAGATACGGTGCCTACCTTAGGTATTCAAATCTCTACGACATCTCGGACCGCATGATAGATAGGCTTTGAAAGATTGGCCGCTGTTGCAAATAGCTCGGCTCGACTATTTTTTTTATCTACCTAAGGCATTGTCAAGTATCGCACTAATGCTCGGAAAACATCCAGGATTAATGGACAAGACTCGGATATTGGGCGAGCAAACATCGAACTAATTGGCAAGCAGTTCTACTCCATTCATAGGTATGAATGGAGGATGAGGCAGCACCGGTTCCAAAATCAAGATGCTAATTATCCCACAAAACCACATCTATACCGAACGCTTGAATAAATGGTGAGCCTTAGTAATTCTTGGAATTGAGTACCTCACCCGGCCCGACGAGTGACGAACAGTCCATCGTGGCTGACGCAGTGAGAGACAGTGTCCGGACCGCCATGGCTCTTTGGGAAGGTGATGCACGAGACAGGAGGAAAATCAAATTTTTCAGTCAGCTGAGCACCTCGCAATTGCACTTTCATGCCCGCCCAGGGATTTCTCGGGATCTGATTGTGTCACGAAGATAACTGCACCCAATCGCGCAGAGTTCTAGCACAGACCGGTGAAGCTGCATGTCAGCCACATTTCTTCAACCCGGGATTGTGTCACGTGTGCCGTGTTGCCCAACAGTTGGCCAATGGCTCGCCTGGTCGATATTGCGGCGGCTACGAATACTTAGCTCAGCATCTAGGCCGGTTGAACTGCGATGTTGTCGGGATTTAGGAGACAGTTAAAAGGTAGGTACGTCGATAAATTCCCCAGACACCGCACTGAGTAGGCCTCCTCAACACCCTCTTACAGCTTTTTCTCGCGTGTCTTCCCCAGCGCAGCTTCCACAACTGATCCGACAATCAGTTAACTCTACAACAATTCTCGACTTGCCTTCTTGGCCACCATGTTACGACGTTATGTATCCACCATTCTCGCACTCATCCTCCTGGTGGATTTCGCAAGTGCCGACGGCCTGGACGACTTCACAAATAACCTCTTCTCTGACCTGGCACCGTACGTGTTCCCCAATCACGCTTTCCCTCGCAACATCGTGGACTAACACGCGACAGAATCCTCGCGCTCTTTGGAGAACGCGTTACAATGCAATTCACGAGCCAGGCACTTGGTTGGGAAGAGTGTGTCGTCCTGGTCATGGCTCCTCTTGGCATCATCACCGTCATTGTCAGTGCCATCAGAGTCGGTGGCCCTCTGTGGCTCAAGGCTATCATCGGTCGCGCTATGGAAAATACATCAGCCGCAGAGATGGAGTTGATGTCTTCGACATCCGACGAAGTTTGCGAGCTCTACAACGGCAGGTCCTTTGTGCGCTGCCAGGGGTCTGCTCCCGTCTGGGAGTTTATATATCTCGTCCCCAAAGACTTAGGAGACCAAGCCAAGCTGAGGGGGTTTCAACTTGAGTTCATTACCCTTGAACAAGCCGAAACGTCTGGGAAACTACAAAGGCAAGGCAGTACCCCAGATCAACAGAGACCAGCGCACGATACCAAGGCTACTTTGGAGACTGCATCGGGTGGAAACGACGATACTTCAGCTGTTGCCGTCAAGAAGTCTCCGTGGTCGATTCAAGCCGTTATCGCATGGTTGAGCGGCAGAGGCAAGTACCATTGTCATGGATGTTTCCGCTCCCAGAAATGTCTGCTGACCCTCAAATTTGACCAGGACCTAGACCCAGGCGTCCAAGTAATACTGAACTTGGGCTGGTAGAACCTCAGCCAATGTAATCGACAACGATCCCACCGACAACGATCCCACCGACAACGATCCCACCGACAACGATCCCACCGACAACGATCCCACCGACAACAATCTCACTGGAATTGGCCGAACTGGCACTGGCCTCACCGGCACCGCAAGAGCCCCTCCCAGAGGATCGAAACCAGCCTCCTATGCCAGTCGTCACTGTGATCGGAAAGAAAACATCAGATGCACCCAACATATCGCTCAATCTACAAAATGTCCAGGACCGAACTTGGGTGCGTGGCGTTGCGTTCGTCGGTGCTCTTCTCCAGGCGGGCGTCCTTGTGTTTTTTGCCATCATGACCCAGATGCCCAGTATTCGACCAAATTTCCCGAAGGATGGCAAGCCTGTCGCCAAGTACGCATTTGGTTTAGCGCTTGGCGGAACCATTCTGCTCATTTTTGGTGTCTACTTGTGCGGCCACGTTGTTGAGAGCAGCACGGATGAGAAGCACTACAGGACAGACGAGAACAACGACGTGTACGTCTACTGGCTCCAGCGCGAAGAGAGAGTCAACGACCAAGACTTCAAATCGTAAGCGACCTGTCCGAAAAGTAGCCGTGATGTTTTCACAATGTCTCGGCGAAGAAAGGTGGCCAACGAGAAGCAAAACGCACGCAAAACTTCGCCATGGAAAATCGGCTTCCAAGCGAAGACCTTGGTCGGTGTTAGTGTTGCTCTGGTCGGGTTCATTGCTCAGTTTCTTGGTCTGCGAGGCATGAACTCATTTGCATCATTGGCTCAGCTACTGGCAACTGGGATCATGACTGCATTGAGAGCGTTGATCCGACCTCGATACGCCAAGGACTTCAATGACTCAAAGTTGCACCCGGGATTCGAACTGGACTGGCTTGCCTGGAAGCTTGCATGTCTTGATCAGTCACCATCGGAAGACGGACCCTCAAGCCCGCCATCATGGACTGGGGCCACGGATGACAAACTCGAGTACAGACCGTTCTCATTTGAGAAGGATACGCCTACCTCTATACCACAGCGCGTCTTGGAGTCGCGAAGGGGGCTCTGCAACCTTGTCGAATTCAAAACACCGGCTAGCGAACGAGCAGTGCTTCTCGCAATAGCTATTGAGAAAATCATGAATGTGTTCTTCCCAAGCGGTGAGGTCAAAGGACATACTAGCTGCGCATGGCCGCTCAAAGTCAGCTACCGGTCTCCTAACGCAATCCACAACAACTTCGACTCAGACTATGTGACCATTCCATTATCTCATGACGGCCAATCTTGGAGGGTGCCCGATGACTACCTTGATACAATTCTATCGCTCTGGTCATACACGGCGAAGGCACATGAGGAGCTTCGGCGACAACAGTCAGAGAACGAAAGCCAAGACTCAACACTTCAGAGGAAAGGCAGAAACTGGCTTCGAAAACAAGTTCCTCAACCATGTTTACGGTTTCTTGGTCCAGAGAAGGCTGTCATGAGAAGTCCACTGCTTCAAGATCTTGATTGGTGGCTACCGGAGGGCCGAAACCTGGTCTATGGCGTCAAGGAAATGCAAAAGGCCAACTCCCAAGACTCTGCACGGAGGACAAGGGAGTATGACTACCACAGAGTGGTTGGTTGTAAGCCTGGTTCACCGGATGAGGGACCACCGCAGAATGCCAATGCCACAGAGGATCGCGGTCGAATCTTCGAAGTCGTCGATCTGGAATCTGACGATGAAGATGAAGAAGACAATGGAGGCGGCGAGGACAATGCTGCTTTTGCAATCGGATCAAAAGACTCCCTAGAGATCCTTTACGCCAAAGATCTTCTCTTCTCATTCATGTTCTCGGCAGCCAAGTCACTCGAAGCACCCATCAGCGGCAAAGTTGAGACACGAGCACGCACGGGCATCTCCAGCAACCCATCCAACCGAGATTCGACATACCTTTGGCATCATGACTTGGCCACTCTAGCCTAACACCTGGTCGAGTTTGGGTTCGAGTCTGAACAAGAAGCCTTCCTTTGCATCATACCAGCCCTCGGCATGGCGGAGAAATTACCCTTTCCCGAGCCGATATTCGAGTCGGCGCGCTCAGAGGCGACAAGAGAGCGCGAATCCCTGAACTGGGGAGCTATTGTAAGATTGCACCTAGATCTGTGGCGCGAGACGAAGAATTATGTCTTCTGCGCGTCTGGCGGCTTGAGAATCCCCGCGCGTTGGATGGTGCTACTGATGGAGCATCTTCTCGACTTCAACGCTGAAATAATATTTGAGGCCGACGACATACGACCCCATCCGTTTTATGGAGCATTCTTTGACATCCGGGTTGAACCGCTCCGGTTTGTAGGAAATGAGCACTTCTTCGCGAGTCTAGCCTGGTTATATAAGGAACAGGGTCGTGATGCAGAGCTTATGTGGAAGGTGGCCAAGAAGGTTGGAGTCGTAGGAGCTAATTATAAAGTGCGTTTGGAATGGCAGCCACACGACTTCCCAAGCTACTTCGGCCTCACTAGACGGCACTGGGATGAAATTCGTCCTACCCAAGTGAGCTCACTTGACGGGCTGAAAAGGGGTCACATCAACGAACAGGATGTATGCGGTTGGACACCACTTCACTACCGAGCAGCCAAGGGAGTGGCCAGGCGCCCTGAAGATTATTTCAACGAATCCGTCGACCCATACTTGCGAGACTCTCGTGGTTACACCGCCATCGACTATGCCCTCCTATTTGACGGCGGTGATGAGCTTGGACATATCGTCTCACGGTGGATGGCCGGCTGCCCATGGCTAGTTGCCGAATGGAGGCGTCCACTGATGGACTACGTGTCCAATTTGGACTTTTTCAAAGGCTCCAATGGAGCATCTCCAATGCATATCATGGCTGAAAGGGGCGCCGTCGGAGCCGTCAAAGCTTTGATGAGACTTGTTGATCTGTCAGACGATGACAGAGGGCTCGCGGCAGCAGAAGAAACCCGACAGAAGCTTCAGTCTTGTCTTAATATCTACAGCAATCTAACTGTCTTATTTAGTATCCCGCAAGCCCGGCCACAACTTCTCTTCTCACGATGTGCCGTTGCCAAAGGGGTTGCCGGTCACATTCTCGGATGAACAGCACACATGCGAATGGATGGATTCTTGGAGTTGTCTAGATTTTGGCAGACCTGGTTTGGTGCATTCATGTTTTCAATTCAGGGGGGCACACTGCTTAGTAGACTTGTTTCAACTCACGTGGCTATCCAGGACAATAGATAATATCGGTTTCTTTAGCGTTTGCGTCTCAGTTCGGGGTGGTTGCATTGAGTTTAGCACTGACGCGAATGACAGGGGACAGACTAGGTTATGCTTGCTCGAGTGCCTAGCTAAGGGGACTAAAGAGGTGAGGAAGAGTAGGTATACACTTTCCAATGTAACGTACCTGTGCTAATAGCTTCGACGTCAATCAACAACTCCTTCATATCCTCTCCCAGCACCAATCCAAGCACATACGACCACAGCTCTTAGAGAATACTGGATCCCGTCTGCTCTCCGCACGTCAAGCTAAGAAGCGGCGAATTAGTACTCAGGTCGGTGACGACTGGGGAATCCTCGCTGTTGTATGTTTTTTGCTCTGAGTCTTTTCTATTTTTATTCTCCAAAGTCCCGTTGCCCTCCTCCTTGAGTCGTGGTACAGCCTCGACACATCACATACGACCATAGCTCTCAGACAATACTGGATCCCGTCTGCTCTCCGCACGTCAAACTGAGAAGCGGCAGATTAGTACTCGGGTCGGTGACGACCGGGGAATCCCTGCTGTTGCATGTTTTTTTTTGTTCATTTTTGCTGGTGCTGGGTGAGGATTCAGAGACGCAGAGATTATCGCGGACGCGCGCCGGTGCATTGGGCCGCAATGAGCGGACACGCCCAAGTTGTGACAGCGCTGGGGTCTGACATTGACTTGAAAGACAACGACGGCTCTGCCGCACTTCATCTGGCCGTCGTTTACCAACAGGTTGATGTCATCAAGGCCCTCTGTGGCCTCTCAGTCAACATGGAGAGCGAGGCAAACACTGGTGACACGGCTCTGCTTTGCGCCCTCAAAAGGGGTGCCAAATCTGAAGTTATCCAGACTCTGGTTGACAACGGGGCCAAATTGCGCGAACCAGACATCGGCAAGTGCCCTCCCCACGTCGCGGCGGAATTCCATCACTTGGACGGCGTGGCAATTCTTCTCAGGACTCTGAGTTCCCAGGACCTCCTTGAGGTTGTCAACAGGAAATATCGCGGCACAATGACACAGCTAACTTGCGCTGCCAAATCGCATCCTACTCTCATGCAGCTACTCGCCGATGCTGGGGGGGACCCGAAGAGAGCTGACGGCGACGGGAATACTCCACTGCATTTCTGTCTTGCCTACTATACGGGGCTCGGTTTGGAGAAGAATCAACTGTGGGATGATCACGGTGATGAAGATCGGTGTTTGGAAGCAGTAAAATGTTTGGTTGAGAAGGATCTAGTGAGTCCGGAGAGCGTTGTCGCTGAGAACAGGTTCGGTCGGACCCCGATGGGTATGGCTCATCGACAGTTCGGGGAAAGGAGTCGCATCCTCAACTATTTACGAACATGGTCTGGACAACCACAAGGGCGGGAGGATGTTCTTCTTCAAAGCGAAGAGGGGGGTTTTAACAGTTAAGGAGAAGAGGAGGAATCGGAGGATGTTAACTAAGGAATCAGGCGAGACCAGCTAACTAGATGGTTTGCTTATTACTGTTTAATAGGCTTGGAGTAGGTACTGTATTAACTCAATAGGGTACA
>JAMQMW010000255.1:0-34064 GCA_024115155.1 Thelonectria blattea
AGAAGATACATCAGGGGCCGGGAAAGTGACCTCTCTGGCCCCTGCTGTTGTGTGGGGCGAACTAACATACTTTTGCCCTCATACCATAGTACCCGGTCGTTCGCAGCAACGTGCCCGGGAAGACCAACGGCCAAGCTCGGGACTCGCCCGAAACAAGTTCCACCCCCAATTTCCATCTCTCCCCTTCTTGCCTTCCTTCCAATTCCCGTCTACGGAGTACATACGGCTCGAAATGCCTCTTTTCGACCTGTCAAAACCTCGTCCTCTTTCCCATCCCGTATATCCATCCCTTATGCTGACCGTACCGTATTCCAGGTTGCACCGCTCGAGGCATTTGTCAGGATCACCCCAGCTCGTGCAATAAACCGGCTGCTTGCTGCATCACGCATCCCATTCCGTGCTCGAAAAGCAAACCTCCCCTTCCTCCTGTCAGATCATGGCCGCAAACAAAGCCTCTCATCTTAATGCACTCATCGTCAGGGAATGCCTCGAGGCCATCGTCAGACAGGTCGCAACACTGAAACGCACCCGGCAATCCTCGGCTCACGACGTCTCCCCTCGTTTGATGCCGTGTTTCCACTGCACTGCACCGCCAGCGAAGCCTTCTCGACCCATTCGTCGCCTGCCAGGTGTTTTTGTCCCATTCCTTCCCCAGACGACGAAGACGCGGCTGTCAGACGAGGAAGCCTTTGTTGAAGCTGTCATAGGTACCATCCAACGGTCCAACAGGACACAGGTCGAACCGGCCCCGTCTTTAATGGTTCATCAGACCCTGACGCCAGCTCGGCAGGTCCACCACCTCTTCGGACGTGTTGCGGGGCCGGCCGGTCGATGCACGACGACAGCGCAGGCAAAAAGAGATTTCTCGCGATAAGGACCTGAGAGGCATGGAAGAGATGCCGGCAATGGGTGTGCTTCGGCAGGCAACTTGCTGCTTGTGCGATGTTCTTGCATATTCCCCATTTCCCGTTGCATGCAAGCAGGCAAGTGTCGGCTTGTCCCAACGTACCAGACGGGCATTACCGTGGACGCCCAGATTTTTTTTGGCTTTTTTTGCTACAGTAGGCAATCTACGGAGACCTCCCATATCTTGCACGAGCCCACGCTAAGCCGATAGCCCGCACCGCTATGGCCAGTATCGGTGAGAGTTCGTCTTGTCTGGTTCGAGTTGGATGGGTTTTCTCGTGGGATTGTGTCGGTGAACAGGCAGATAGGTTTGTCTGCGGATAGCTTCCCTACCTAGATGACTCCCTGGACAACTGCCTGGATGACTCCCTTGATGGCTTCACCTGCTTCCCTGCAGATGACATACAGCTCTCCGAGTGCCGAATGCTCCCCCGGAGCCTCCGTCGATGCCGTCTCTCGTCCTCCGCATGAAAGACGCTCCTCCTTCTCCCAAAGCCCCCAACGCAACGGCCCGCTTCCGATGGACGGCCGGTCCACTCGGGAGAATGCCAACCTTGTGAAGGCTCCGCTTCCTGTAATCATACGATGTGCTGCGTGCGTCTGGAAGCCCCGAATGACGCCAGCAAACCAAAAAAGATTTCTCCAGACCGCGCTGCTGTCAATATCCATCAGAGAGGGCAACCAGCAGCGAGTAGAAAAATGCCTTTAATATCGTTGTGCCGTTTCCCTCGAGTCATGGAATCTCTTCTATTGGCCCGAGTCAAAGGACGTCGTCAGTCGAGGACGGAATGCACGGAGGCCCTTTGACATTTGTGTACCCCCAACTTTTTTTTTTCTCGTCTGAGCTGCCTGTTTGTTGGGCCATATTTCCATCTCGTGATATTTGAAGGCGTGATCTTGATCTCTCTTCTTCCCGTTCCGACACCCGACCTGACTTGACCTTTTCCCCGGTTCGCTCATTTTTTTTTTCTCACTAAAGATCGTCAGGGTCTTTTTTCTCCGGGGGAGGAAAGAACTAAGACCAAGGTCGAGACTTCCCCAGACTGTTTGGTGCCCCCCCGCGTGCTTGGGAAGGAACACCTGGGCAACCTTGGAGGTACCTGCTCGCTCTAGCAAAGTCAAAAGTTGCATCACCACGTTTACGGGTCGATCTTTGGTCTCCCGAGAGCCACTTCTCCTCGACACCTCGTTCTCGCATATGCCGGGTTTTTGACATGGACGAGGACGTACCTGACGAGTCTTCTGGAGGCGCTGTTTCGTCTTCTCCCATGTTCAATGGATCGACTTCGCCTTCGACCCCTCCGTCCGATGCCGACGCCCCAAACGTCTGGCTAGTCGGCGGAGGAATCGCTTCTCTCGCCGCTGCCGTTTTTCTCATCGATGACGCCCACGTTCCCGGCGACCGCATCCACATCCTCGAGGCATCGTCCAAGCCGGGAGGATCCATGGCCGCCCTTACGAAGCCGTCGTGGGAGACGGGATATCGCGTGTCGGCTATACGCAAGATGAGCCTCACCTACACCTGTCTGTATGGCATGTTGGAAAAGGTCCCCGCCGAGACGGAGGGCGAGACGCTGGCCGACAAGATGAACCGCTTCAATGAGGCTAGGAAGAAACTCGGCGCATCGGGCACCCGTTTAGTCAGACAGATATTTGACGATGACGGCAAGGAAACGCCAGAAGCTGTGGATGTGAGCACCATGGGCCTCAGCGTCAAGA
The DNA here is from genome assembly GCA_024115155.1 of Thelonectria blattea. Lineage (NCBI taxonomy): Eukaryota > Fungi > Ascomycota > Sordariomycetes > Hypocreales > Nectriaceae > Thelonectria > Thelonectria blattea. The sequence continues at coordinate 2,626 of JAMQMW010000255.1, forward strand.
ACCAGTGCGACTTGATGAGGGTTGTTCTTGAGACGGAGGAGGAGCTGGAGGGGTTGGAGATTCAAGCCTTGTTCGATCCCGACTTTTTCGAGACCAATTTTTGGGATCTGTGGTCATCTCTGAACAGGTTCCATCCTTGGTGCAGCGCGGTCGAGTTCAGGCGATGCTTGCACCGCTTCTTACACGAGTTCCCCAATATGGGCAATCTTTATGGCGTGCAGCAGGCTCCCGAGGAGGACTTTGAGGCCATCATCAGGCCGTTGTCGCAGTACCTCAAGGCCATGGATGTTGACTTTCGTCAAGGTAAGATTACGCGACGGTGCTGTCTGGGGGTGTGAAGCTAACTTGAGCAGGCGTACAGGTCACTGGGTTAGAGTTTGAGGACCTTGAGGACGGCTTCAGGGTCTCGGGGCTGAACACGAAGCAGGCGGATGAGGAAGTTGATCTCGCGCTGGGACCTTCGGATCACGTTCTACTCACACTCGGGTCACTCACGTCCGGCATGGGTTACGGCTCCAACACGACGCCACCGCCGACCATGGAGCTCCGCGACTCAGCACCGCACGAATTAGACCCCGCGTGGATGTTCTGGGATCAACTGGCCATGCAGCGCCCGTCGACGTTTGGCAACCCCGAGGCCTTCTTCGATCGACCTTCCAAGTCAACGTGGCTGTCCTTTACCACAACTCTCCACGACGGCGAGTTTTTCGAGTACCTCCGCGATTGGACGGGTACGCTGACGGGCGCTGTACCGCTCATCACCTTCCGGGATTGCCCCTGGATGCTCTCCCTCACGATTCCGCAGCAGCCGTACCTCAAGGACCAGCCAGACGGCGTCTTCGTGTTTTGGGGATACGGACTCTTCCCCGACCAGGCCGGCAGACATGTCAACAAGCCCATGCTCGAGTGCACCGGTGCCGAAATTCTGACAGAACTGCTGTATCTCATGGGCTACCCGATCGAGCCCACGCTCTCCCAGTCCATCACGATCCCCTGCCTCATGCCCCTCATCGGCAGCCCCTTTCTTACCAGGAAACGAGGCGACCGTCCGGACGTGATGCCCAAGGGGAGCAGGAACCTGGGTCTCATGGGCCAGTTCGTCGAGATTGAGCGCGAGGTTACGTTTACCATGGAGTACTCTGTGCGGTCGGCCCAGCTCGCCGTCTACGGCCTCATGGGCGTCGACAAGGCACTGCCCGGGGTCCAGGGCGAGGATCACTCCGTGGTCACGCTGGGCATGGCGCTGAAGACGTTGATGACATAGGGGCGAGCGACAAAACCAATCTTTCTATTTCACTTGGGAGGCAATGTTGAGTCGAACACTCACTGCGAGCAAAAAAAATGACAAGACGTGTCGTCGGGCCTGAGGAAAGCAGTACTCATTTGGAGTGTTTGGGATGGGGTGGCATTTGTCCGTTTTTCTCGCCTATCGCGGGCGAATTCAAAAAGAAAGAAATGAAAAGGGATCTTGGGAGGCTGTTTGAATCTATTTATGCGATCGAATTACTAGCTACTTGTACAATGAAAAGTCTATGTTTTGTCACAGCTGCGTGTGATGCTCCTCAGTTGTCACAAGCGTTGACACCTTGGTTTGACTTGATGTCTTAGGGCCTTTGTTCTCTGCTCTCCAAACGACACGAGGAAATGAACAGCAGCAATCATCAGCTTGCCGGCCAGGTCATTGAACAAAAGCTTGAACTCGATAGAAATGTGAGGCTGCTGATGGATGTAGGATGAACCAATGCCATGTCCTGCCGAGCCATAGAAGAGTATCGAGTTGATTGAGGATAATTAAATGACAGACCTTAGCATGTAGCTTCTCGATGTCAGCTCCCTTGGAGTAGGCAGTCGCTGTTGCTGTGGGAAGACTTTTCGATTCTTTTGACGAAGAGGGATTAGAACCCCTCACTATTAAGGTACACCGCGAGCCTCCTGGGAAGGCAAGCTGGTGTCTATGGGGGCTAGCTGGAGCAACAACGAGAAACGACACATAGGTGCGACGCTTCTTCTCCCGGTTCAGCGGGTTCTGAACCCTGGTTTGTGCTTGTTTGCATAGGGTAGGTACGAAGAATGGTGCGCGGAACAGGAATAGGAAATACCCAACTACATCGTCTCCATCAAGGTGACTGTAGCTCGACATGGGAAAATGGATATGCCGGCAGTGGTAAAAGTCTGTTGGGATGCGACGAGTGAGCGAGGGCGGAGGTGCCGGTGCCGCGATGATGGACGGCAAATCATATTCGATATCCCAGGCCGGCAGATAAAGGTCTTTCAGAGAACTTCTAGAGACCTTCATGGTCAATTGCTCTAATGCTAAAACAGTTGGGCCAGAAACCTGAGGTCGGTCTAGGGAGAGCAGTCAATGAGGCGATGGAGAACTCAGTCGAGGGCAGATTAAGGCGGTACTCAAAAGATGACAAGAAAGCCCCTAGTACATGCAGTTTCCAAGGCGAGTAGGAGATAGGAAAGACAAGCTATGGGGAGTAGGTAGATTAATGGCGGCAGATAGGATGAAGCTTCCAATCGACTGAGAAGAGGTGCAATTAAGCTCGTCGCAGAGTCATCTCATGGATCCCTGCTAATTAACTAGATTCCCCCTGGAGATGGGCGGGCCCGTGATGCACTGTCTTGGCGTTGAGGGTGTGGAAAAATACCCTATAGCAGGTGGCCTCGAGATGTCTCGTCGTCTATATGAAACTAGAGGGTACACGTTTGCTGAACGACATGGAGAAGTTTCAAGACACGCCAAATACGAGGCCACGTGAGGTTGAAGAGGAAAATTAGATATGTCGTACATAGAACGTCGCGTGGCAGATGCTTCCGTGAGGACTAATGCCAGGCACTTATCGCCCACCAACGTAAGCGGGGATGGAAGGTTATTCAACGACTCGGAAGTGAGAAGAGTGGTTGCATTGAAGGGGAGCGGCACGGTTGAAGTGCAGGTGAGGTATGTATGCTTTGCACACCTTAGGTAGATTAGTGATTACGTCGTACTGAGTCGATAGAGTTGGTGAGGGAACAGGCCTTAAATTGAGGTCAACCATGGATGTGAATGTACGAAAACTCCGTCCGGATAGTGACGCCTGTTTTTGTTGTAATCTTGGCTATCTTGTTCACCTCTTTCAGCGCTCTACTCCGTATGCATGTCAGCATTGAGCCGAGGCAATGACGCCCGTCCAGCTATCTTCTCTGAGCGACATGACTGATATTATCGGTGATACCGATTTTCGCTCTCCTTTCCCGGGAAGAATGTCGCCACGGTGATGAGCTTTGATGGAATCAGGGGGTTCCATGGCGGTGGGTGGCTTGTGATTGGACCGTGTGGCTAAATTGCACAAGGTGCCAGTGCCAGCGGTTTGGATCTTTGGTTTATTTTGTGGTGCCCTCTCAATCGGCATTTCCGATGCCTTGTCAGACCCTTGTTGCTCCTCCTGGAGAAAGAAGAAACTTCACTCTCGACCGGCACTGCTGCTCGATCGGAGATTGAAACCCATTCATCACAATGGTGTCTTTGCTTTGTCCTCGGCCATTTTGCCTGATCTTGTCTCACAATCTCATTCTCCCCTCACTTCCCCCGCCTGCACGCGAAAAAAAAAGAGCATCGCTTTAGTACCAAAACGGGACAAGCCCATCCACTAGCGCCATTTACCGAGCGAAGCACGTTACAGGGGTAACCGGAGCTAATCCACTTGAGGAATAGCGGTTGAAACGTGGGAAAGGGAAGGTTGGGTCAGCTTCGCGACTGCCTGTCCCTGTCCCGCCCGCCTTTCTCTCTCAGCTGCCCCCATTGGTCGTGGCAGGGCAAGAAGCTGGACGTGGGACGGCATCTTTTTCCTCTCCTCTCGTTGTCACCATCACCACAAATTCGCAAATCGCCTCTTTTCCACCCAGCGCCCGCCTACCTATTCTGTACTCTTTCTGCCTTTTTCATTCGTAATTGGGTCATTCGTTTCGCCGCTGCGTGCCCAACGCCAGATGCCAAGCTCGCCCTTGGTCGCCGTCGTGACGTTGGCCATGCCGCCCGCGGCTCGTGTGACTGAACTAACCGCTGCCTTGATCTGAGCCTGACAGCCTCGCCAAACTGACACCGTTTTGTGCCGTCTCGTACCACGGTAGTCTTCGAGTCGTTTCTCAAGCCCTGGAATGAGCGACGCGCTGAAGACACTCTTCGAGAGGGTAGACCTCGAAGGTCTCGTGAGCTTTTCCCCCTCTCCCCTCTCCCTCAGCCTCAGCCGCAATTGATCATGGACTAACACTCTGCCTTAGAACAACGGCAGTGATGACCCTCGCACTGGATCGGCGAGAAATGGCTCGTCGGGAGGCACCCTCAGCACTACCTCGTCGAGCAAGTCTTCTTCTGCCGCATCCCTGGGTGCTACCTTCATCCCGGTTGTCATCTACGCCGCCGTGTGTCTCTTGATCTTCGTCTGCCTCCGCCCGCGAGTTCGTCGCGTTTACGCCCCGAGATCAATGCCTGGTCTGCGCGCTCCTCAGTAAGTCACTGTCGCCTCTCTCAAATGACCGGGAACTTGTTTTGACCTCGCGCACAGTCAGCCAAGCCCGACCTTGCCCTCTGGGTGGTTCAATTGGATCAAGCCATTCTTTCAGATCCCAGACACGTTTGTCCTCAATCATGGCTCTATAGACGGCTTTTTCTTCCTGCGCTACCTCAAAGTTCTCCGTAACATCTTCTTCGTCGGCATCTGCATCTCGTGGCCAATCTTGTTCCCCGTCCACATCACCGGCGGCAATGGCAACAAGCAGCTCGATGCGTTGACCATCGGAAACATCAAAGAGGCGAAGCGCCTGTTTGCTCACGTTGTCGTCGCCTGGATCTACTTTGGTATGTCGACCCCGTGGCCCAGCCGACTTGCTACTGACCTTTTTAGGATTTGTGCTATTTACCATTGCTCGGGAGTGCATCTACTACATCAACATCCGCCAAGCATACCTCTCTTCTCCTCAATACGCAACCCGCATCTCCTCCCGGACGGTACTCTTGAGTTGCGTACCTAAGCAGTATCTCGACGAAGCTCGCCTGCGGAAACTCTACGGCGACTCGGTCAAACGTGTTTGGATCCCTAGAACGACAAAGGTGCTGGCAAAGCTCGTCAAGGAACGGGAACAGACGGCAATGCGCCTCGAAAAGGCCGAAATTGAGCTCATCAAAAAGGCAAACATCGCGCGGAACAAGATACTTCGAAAGAACCCGCGGCAAACGATACCCGCCTCCCCTTCCTCGACCTCCGTGCCCGAGCCCCCATCTCCGGCTTCGTTCAGGACCGCCCCCGATGGCGACGAGCACGATGTCCCGCAGGAACGACCCGTTGACGAAGCAGAACTTGCTCGCCGAGTTGACGAAGCACTGGGCGGCGAGGCCTTCAGATCGAGTGTCACGGAGCTTTCTCACACGCAAGACCCAGCTCATCTCTTGGAAGAAAAGACGGAAGACCCAGAATACGTCCACCCATACGGACTCGACCCCGATCTTCCCGACGTGCGAGGGTCTGTCGCAGCTCAATGGATCCCCGTCGAAGCCCGCCCCCATCACCGACCTTTGGGCAACTATTTCCGTCGCGTGGATACGATTAGATGGTGCCGATCGCGGCTGAAGGAGCTCAATACGGAAATTTTCAAGATCCGTCGGCAAATCCGCAGAGGCGATGGCGCCGCCCTTCCAGCCGTATTTGTCGAGTTTGACACGCAGGAGAGCGCTCAAGCTGCCCACCAGGTGGTCGCCCACCACCGCCCGTTGCAGCTGGCCCCGCGAATTCTCGGCATCCGCCCCGACGAGATTGTCTGGAGTGCTCTGAGGATGAGGTGGTGGGAGCGCATCATTCGTCGGTTCGCCATCCTGGGCCTGGTTACCGCCGCCATCATCTTCTGGTCGATTCCTTCTGCGCTCATTGGCATCATATCCAACATATCATTTTTGGCCAAATCAGTCTTCTTCCTCAAGTGGATCGTGTTGCTGCCGAAGCCCATCCTCGGCTTTCTGCAGGGCTTCGTTCCGGCCATGGCCTTGTCCTTTTGGATGTCGCTTGTGCCGAGCATGCTTCGAGTCTGCGCCATCCAGGCGGGAATTCCGTCCCTGGTCTTGGTCGAGCTGTTTGTGCAAAACGCCTACTTTGGGTTCCAGGTCGTCCAGGTGTTTCTCATCACGACCCTGACGTCTGCCGCATCCGCAGCCCTGATGGATATCCTCAAGAACCCAGTGTCTGTCAAGGATCTCCTCGCGCAAAATCTTCCCAAGGCGTCAAATTTTTACCTGTCATATATTCTCGTGCAGTGTTTGGCGGTTGGCGCGACGAGTCTCTTGCACTTGTTTGATCTGCTTCGGCAGTTTGTCTTTTCGAGAATCCACCAGGTCCCGAGGGCTCGGTTCAATGTTTGGTACAACTTGCGGCCTCCACGCTGGGGTGGCGTGTTTCCCGTCTTCTCTAACATGGCCGTTATCGGTACGTACATCATCTGCCGTCATTGTCTAAGCTAACCTCGTGCAGCGCTGAGTTATACCTGTATTGCGCCGTTTGTGCTTTTGTTTGCGTGCATCGGCATGGCGTTTGTGCGCCTCATCTACCGATACAACATCCTGTTCGTGTTCGATTCCGAGCTGGATAGCAAGGGACTGTTCTACCCGCAGGCCATGCTCCACATCATCGTCGGGCTGTACATGGCGGAGATATGCATGGTTGGACTGTTTGCGCTCAAGTTTGCGTTTGGACCCATGCTTATGATGCTCATCTTCTTCGTCTTCACCGGCCTCGTGCACTTTTCCCTCAGCGAAGCGATCGCGCCCTTGCTACAAAACCTTCCTCAGACCTTGTCTTTGGAGGAGCAGCTACAAGAGGAGGAGAAGCATGCCGCCGAGGTAAGGAGGGCTGCTGCTGCCGAGGACGGCAACGTTGGAGGCGGAGCCAACGACTACTACGACACGGAGCAAGTGTTTGGGGAAGAAGAGTTGAGTTCGCCCGAAGACGAGGACGACGTGGCCCACGAAGCCAACCCGAGCACGAGAGCGGTCGAAGGCGCCAGCGGCATGGGATCGGCCCTCAAGGACTTTCTCAAGGTCGCCGTCAAGTCCAAGGTGGAATCAGAGGCGGAAGAGTCGGGTCTCACGAAGGCGTTGAACAAGCTGGGCCTCAACTGGGGCAGCGAAGACTCGGACGAACCTCCGGGTTTCCTGAAGCGATGGATGCACCCCGAGATTTACGAAGACTTCATCGCGCTGCGCAAGATGATACCCGAGAGCGACATGCCCGAGGCGGAAGACGCAAACGACCACCCGTTGTCCAACTACTGGCCGCCCGAGGTGTGGCAGCCGAAGCCGACGCTGTGGATCCCAAAGGACGATGCCAGGGTGAGTCGGCAGGAGATTGCCCACACGAAGAAGTCGACGCCGATGACGGATCACGGCACGTCGATGGACGAGAAGGGGCTGATCATTGTGGACGTGGAAGCGGCGCCGTTTCCGAGACAGAGGTTGGTGCATTAATGGGAACGGACGAGCGGAATTTGGCGAAGGAGCGATTGGATTAGATACAAGAGCCATGATACCCTCTTTTGCATATGAGCGTTACGAATGGAAGCGATATTGCGCTGCCTCTGGCACATTTGATTTTGGAATTTATTCACTTATTGCTTGGTCGTCGTGCATGGTGTTGTGACATGTCAGATGTGCGCCTCCTTGGCGCCCGGCGGCGCGGCCGAGACTTCGGAGTAGTAGGCCTCGTCGCTGGGATCGCGGCCGAGGAACTTTTTCAAGCTCAACCCCTCGGGCTGTCCTCCGCCGGGCTGGAGGACGCGCTCGCGGTAGCGGAGGCCGGTTGGACGGTGCATGGGGTCGGGTTTGAAGTGGTTGACCCAGAGATCGGTGGCGAAGACCTTGGATCTGTTTCACCGTTAGTTTGGTTTCTTCATGCCTCCTTGCTGGTAGCCGGGGAAGTCAGAGAGGTAGCCAGAGGGCAGGCACGTACAGGGCATATGTAAAGTAGGCGGCGTCGTAGGCCCGAAACGGGTGAGCAAACGACGCCTGGCCGAAGCCGCCCGTGGTAGGCAGCCCGACGACGTCGGCCTTTGTGCGGTTCCATAGGGTCGTAGTGTCGACTTTCCCGCCGGGGGCGCTGTGGGCCTCGAGGTCGAATAGGGCGAGGAAGACTTGGTGAAGCATGGCGTGCGCGGCGCCCACGTGTTTTGTACGCGCGAGGGCGTCGGCGAGGTGCTCAGGCAGCCGCTCCTCTGCGTCAGCGGCACCGGACGACTGCGCATGGTAGTGTGTGCGATAATCCTCGTCAAGGTAGCTGTAGTGCTTCCCCAGGCGACGCAGCACGTCGGGCACCCAGATCCAGTTCTCGAGGAGGATGCTGGGGATCTCGACAAAGTCGCGGGCGACGCCGTGGGAGTGGGCGGTGCGGGTGACGAGCTTGTGGATGGCGTGGCCGAGCTCGTGGAACATGGTCTTGAGCTCCGAGTGCTGGAGCAGCGTGGGCTTGGACGGGGTGCGGATGAAGCTGCAGATGAGAGACGACGAGGGCAGGTGGCGCGTGCCGTTTTCCTGGGTGAAGCCCGGCTGGATGGCCGAGCAGTGGGCGCCGGCGTATTTGCCGTCTCGGGCGTACAGGTCGAGGTACAGGTAGCCCAGGAACGAGCCGCCCTGGTCTTGGGCGTCCCAGGCGGCGTAGACGGTGACGTCGGGGTGCCAGGTCGGGGCGTCGTCGACGGGGACGAAGCGCATGCCGAAGAGCTCCTCGAAGATGGTCAGCATGCCCTTGAGCGAGTGCTGCACCTCGAAGTACTCGGAGATGAGGAGCGAATCGACGGCGTGTTTCTGCAGGTCCTGGATGCGCGCGTAAAAGGCCCAGTCCCAGGGGTTCAACCTCGCGGAGTCTGCGGCGTCTTCCTCGTCGACTTCGGCCGCGTGGTCTTGCAAGTAGTCCTTCTTGAGCGCGTAGAGTGCCTCGATTTCCTGCGCGGCGAGGGGTTTGAGTTGTGTCTTCAGCTTCGTGAGCCGGGCGAGGACGGCATCGACGCTGGGAGCCATCTTGTCCTCCATCTTGAGGGCGGCGTGGTTCTCGAAGCCCAGAATCTGGGCGATCTCGTGGCGTAGGAGCACCACCTCCTCGAGACGCCCGACGTTCTCGGGGAAGCGCCTCTCGCGGGCGAGGTGCAGGGCCTTGCGGGTGCGGGCGCTCAGGGCGTGCTTCATGACGGGGAAGAGGTGGCCACGCTTGAAGGTGACTTTGAGGAAACCGTCGTCGTCGCGGGCCTGGAGGGAATCGAGCAGGGTTTCGGGCACGCCGGCGAGCTGGGCGCTGGAGAAGAAGACGCCGTCGTCGGCTTCGCTGATTTGCTTGCGAGCGGCCACGAGAAGCTCGTTGCGGCGGGTGACCTTGTCGACGTAGTCTTGGCGGACGACTTCATCTTGGAGACCGGCGCCGGCGTTTTGGTAGGCGCGATGGATCTTGAAGAGCTTGTAGGCGTCTTCGCCGCCGAGCTGGTGTTCCGGGGTCTGGTGCTTCTCGTAGGCGGCGGCTACCAGGCGGGCCACGTCGGCGCGCATGAGGGACTCGGCTGAGGCCTTTGATATGAGCTGCTCGGCCTCTCTCGCGGCTTCGCGGAGGGCCTTGTCCGGGGCCACGGACGAGAAGATGCGGAAGACGAGGAGTTTCTTGGAGGCGGCGTGGTCATCGCAGAGGATTGGCCGGATGAGGGTTGAAAAGGTGGCCGTGGAGGGGGTGAGGGAGGAGACGAGGCAGTCTTCGAGGGATGTGCTTGCGGTGAGGATGGCTTGGGTCTGGGAGAGGAGGTCGTTGGGGGAGATATCAAAGGAGGGGGGCAGTTGGGGAGGGGATTGGGAAGGGTTGATGATTGGGGTCGTCATGATGGAAAAGAAGCGTGGGTGAGGCTGGTGATGTGGTCGACGGAGGCGTGAAAGGAAGGAGACGGAAGTGAGGCTGGAGAGTGTGGCTGGTGGGGGACGCGAATGAGGCAGATGAGGCAGAAAGTGTCTGCCTGACGATGAAAATAAACGTCGAGCCACAAGCGTCATCCTGGCTCCTCAAGGGAGTTGAACGATATCGGAGTGGTTTGTATAAGATTCTCAGTCCAATTCCCTCATAATTGAGGGGTTTGTGGAATCTCCAGCCAGACGCTAAAATGCGTGCAGACAAAGGTCAAAGTGGGAGAATTTGGCTCGGCCGCTACCCGAGAGTCCCCGACTTTATTAAATCCCGGGTGCCGCAACGTACGACATCTTTAGGAGCCTGGATGGGGTAATGCCAAAAGATGCTTGGATGAAATGAATAATTATAGGTTCGCGTGCTTGGTTGGTTATATTTTTACTCTACGACTCTTTGCCAAAATTGTGGTTAAGTTAAGTGTGTGCAAACACCGCGAATGTGCTTTCTGCTCGCACTTATTCGTAGGTACGTATAGCTCATCGTCCCCGAGGAGGGAAATCACGAGGAGGAAACTTTTCCCTGGTACTGGTAGACTAAGCCTCAGAAATTAATGGAGGCGCTTTGCACACTGCCTTGCGCCATGCTCTCTTCTTAACCAATCAGTCCAGGCTGCATCCCGAGGTCGTGAATTATTTAGAGATGGCACAATTTTGTTGATCTGCCAGTGATCGAAGCTTATAGGCTCGCTGCCTAGACCATTATCACTGAGTACCGGTAGTCGTTGCTGGTTCCCTTTAATTGAGCATCGTTTGTAGAGAGTTGGAGAGATTCTCGATATCATGGCGGGTATATGACTTGAATATCTGCGATGAGGAGACGGATATGACTGGTAAATATGACAAGTACGTTCACGCAGAAACTACCTATAGTAGCCATCATTGCTGCTTTCTTTCGGGAATCCTCGACCGAGTCTTGACATATGTACAGGGCCAAAGCAACACCATTTCCACCCACAGCCCTGGCAACCTTTTAATTCCCTGAAAAGGAGGCGAGACGATTCCCCCGGCCGACCACTCGGATGCCGACGAGCCACAGCCCGTCAATGTACCCAGAGCTGCCGCGGACGTTCCACTCACAGGCTCAAACAAAGGCCCTCTTTTCATAACTGCTCTGGCTTTATTCGGCGAAGGCTCATACGCGAGCAACTACCACACGATTGTCGCAGTCTTGCACAAATCAAGGCGAGGATGGGCGGAGAGGGTGTATAGACGTCATTCCATGAGTCAACTTCCCTCGAGGCGATTCGAGAAGAATGCTTGGGTGTGTTGGCAGTCGCGATTCCATGTCCTATGCCAATATAGAAAATCGTCTCCGTCTCCGTCTACCTCTGGCGCTTCGTCGACCACACCAGGGGTCAACTTCCCGTGAAGGAGAGCGTCGAGAAGGCCTTCAACGTGGCAGCATTTCTGGCCACTGGAAGAATGGGCAAGGCAACTCGGCAAGGTTGGCATGGCCGTGAAACGAGACGTGGGAGCTGAACGGTAAATCTCGACAATGGCTCTGGCTGGGTGGCATGATCCTCGTCTCTATTCTGTTGTTTCTTCACCTTGGGAGCTTGTTGGCTGTTTGTCCACGGCGCCTGGACTCTACGCTGGACTGGACAGACATGAGAACTGGGAGTTGATCCTATTGGGTCTTCCCCTATGCAGTAGTTGGCGCATTTCAACATACCTGGGTAACTTGGACATGGTCACACGTTTCTGATCACAAACGCCCCATTCCTCAAATTCACCGTAAAGATATGTATAATCCTCCTGATAATCCCCATGAAGAAACCAAACCCGAATATCATCCTACCTTTCTACCCGGAGTTTAACAGCTTCCATGCCCTGTCAAGAGAAGTCTATCCGGAGTTTAGCAGCTTTTATACCCTGTCAGGGCAAGCTGTTAGCTCACGGCTTGCACGATGCGGCTCGCGGAGATAGGAAAGGCGGGGGAAGCAGCGGTGGGCGTCGTGGCCTCGGTTCCAAATGCGCCATTCGTCGGTTGTAGATGATCCGAGGAGAGGTTTCTCGGTGTAGTTGGCACCGACGGAACCGACGGAAGGGAATGGACTCTGGTGTTTTATTTGTTGCCCCTCTTGCTTGCGTAAACATGCACGATGCACTCCCCGATCTTAGTCCCAGCGGGTTGGATGAGTGAGAGGAACTATCTGGAATCGGGACAATGGCTTTTGACTTGACCTCCTGGCCGCATGTCCATTCTGGGTATTATAGAACTGACTTCTGAGCACCCTCGGCCATGATGTATTACTCACGTCAAGATGACAGGAACTGCCGTACCTCTACCTAGTGGATAGGACCATCTCTTGAAACCGACCCATCTAAGTAGCAACGTGATCTTCGTCCCTCGCCATAACGAGACCCGAGAAAATGGGTCGATGGGGTTGGTCGACCCCAGACAAAGGCTTGCGCGGAACTTCTTCGGTGAGTTGAACGTTCCCCAGATTATCCCCAGGCCCCCCCGGACAGTAGTTTACTATCCCCGCGTTGGTTCGTCGGGTTTGCAGCTTAAAAGCAGCCAGTTTCTCCGCCATGAGCACTCCGGAGAATTAGTAGATGACTACATATTGAGAACCCCTTCTTCACACATCATCCTCGACTACGACTTCGTTCAGAGACTACCCATCTGCACCATGGCAAAACCAGACAACATCCATCTGGAGCAGCCCTCCTCCACCCGGCCAGAAGACTCAGCCGAAGTCCGCGGCCGCGCCATCCAACAACAAGAACGCAACCGAAGCTACCTCGACACCCTCCGACAAGACCCCTGGCTGCTCTTCTGGATGGGCGTGATGCTCTGGACGCTCATCGTGCGCGGCTTCGAGAACCAGTCTTCCGGCACCATCATCAGCATCCCGACCTTCAAGCGCGAGTTCGGCGCCCTCCAGGACGGCGAGTACTACATCGAAACCAAGTGGCAGTCGGCTCTCAGCGGGGGCGCCAACGCGGCTGCCATTATCGGGTCTTGGGCCGCTTCGTACTTGTCCGACATTGTCGGTACGAAGCCGGTTGTTTTGGGAGCCGCGGCTATTAATATTGCTTCCGTGGGGATCGAGTTCGCGTCGACGTCGATCGGCATGTTCTTCGCGGGGAAAATGGTAAACTTCATCGCCATAGGGGCCTTTCTGAACCTGTGCACCGCCTACGTGGCCGACATTTCGCCCCTGGCTATCCGGGCCACGGCCATTGGCTTCTGCAACTTGGCGCAGTGCATCGGGCCGTTTGTCAGCGCCATCATGTCCTACTTCACGTCCGACTGGGAGTCTAAGTGGTCGTGGCAGTCGCTCATCTGCGCGCAGTGGGGGTTCGCCGTCGTGGCGTTGTGCGGCCAGGTGTTTATGCCCGAGTCGCCTGTGTTTCTCGTGCGAAAGGGGCGCATGAGTGAGGCGCAGAGGGTGTTGGAACGGTTGTATTCTGATCCGCAGGATGCGGAGGGTCATCTCGCGCGCATCAAGTTGACGCTGGACGAGGCCGAGACCCAGCAACATTCCGGGTCGTTTGCCGACTGCTTTCGCGGTTCTAACCTCCGCAGAACGCTCATCGCCAACCTCGTCTTCCTCGCAGAGCCCATGTCCGGTCTCGGCTTCGTCTCTAGCTACGGCGCCCTCATGTACCAGTACCTCGGCATCGGCGACCAAAAGTCCTTCGCCATCCAGATCGGCGCCCAGATCCTGTCCATCTCGGGCGCCACCATTGCCTTTCTCGTGTCTGACTTCTGGGGGCGACGACCCATGTTCCTCATCGGATGCGTCTCTCTGTGCGTGCTGCTCGTCTGCATGGGCATATCGGGATCCGTCAACGGCACCGCAGCGACGACTGCCTCGGTGGGCTTCTACACCATGTACAACTTCGTCTACAACGTCGGCGTAGGCTCAGGCGTGTACGCCATTGCCGGCGAGATCCCGACCTCCAGCCTCCGAGCAAAGACTCTCGCCTTGGCCTTGTCGTCGTCGGCGGCTGCAAACACCATGTGGTCGTTTGTGGCCCCGTACATGTTCAACCCGGGCTACGGCAACCTCAAGGCCAAGATTGGTTTCGTGTTTGGGGCGTTCATGTTTATTTGGGCCTTTCTGGCTTACTTCTTTGTGCCCGAGACGAGGATGCGCACGTATGAGGAGCTGGATGAGCTGTTTATGAATCGTGTGCCTACGCGCCAGTTTCGGAACTATGTCACGACGGCTGAGCAGCGGGCGGCGGAGGCTTTTGAGACGGAGAAGAAGATTTCGAATGCGGATGTGTGAGATGGTTGAGTGTCAACGTGTGGGCAGTTCATGCCCATGAATTGCACGAGACGAATATCCCTTTTCAGAGGTGCCGATTGAATACATTATTTCTGTTGTGATTTTTTTGCCACCTTCTTTGATGACATGGAGCTGTTGTTGTCCTTGGTGCTGAGCCTTGATGGTGATTAATAAAAGAAACCAAATGTTCATCTGGAATCCAACGAGTAACGAGAAATGGATAAAAAGTGATTACTCTTCCTATAAAGGTCATTAATAGGATCCATGAATACAATTTAGCGGAATACTGCCTTTCGAGGTTGTACAATTCGAGAGTGTTTATACGGACTATAATTATCTTAATATTCGCCCTCGCTAAAACGCCATGTTTCGGGTGGAAATGAGTCCCCCTCAAAGCCCTCACCCGAACGTTACATCAAACCCGGACCAACGACCAGGGCATCGGAAAAGAGAAATCCTTCGCGTGGTTTCGTCGAGATTTCATTCCTTGTTCCCAGCGGACAGATCATCCTGCGAACCCATCTTCCACCATCCTTCCCGATTTATTTCTTGCTTCTCAACCGTCACACGTCGGTCAGCCCTAGACATGCGGGAAGCAGCTGCAGGATCGAAGCTAGGATTGCGTGTCATGTCCTTTCACAAAAAGGAAGTGCGAGCGGTCTGCTTTCCTTGGTCTCCTCTGGTGTCCATGTGGCCGGGTTCAATACTTATATAAGAGTGTCGGTTGGGGAGGTGGGCTTGAGTCTTGAGCGCTCTTGACTCTTTGGAGGACTGATCGAGACTGCCCAAGTTGCCAACCAGACTGTCTCTGAGGTCAGTTACCTTTAGTTTCTCGAGGAGAAGTCTCTTCTTCCACTCATTAATTCATCATCCATCACTCACAACATCATCAACATGGCCAGACTTATACCCACTCATCTACTCCCTTTCCTCCTCCTCCTCTCCACCCCCCTCGCCACAGCAAACACCTGCTCCGCCATCCAAGAATACACCGCCATCGAAGTCCGCAACCGCACCCAACCCGAGTACGCCGCCGAGCAGGAAGAATACTGGTCCACGGCCTGTTCAGCCCTGCAACCCTCGTGCATCCTCTTTCCCGCCTCGACGCAAGAAGTGGCCGATATTGTGCACGTCCTCAGCCAAAACCCCGAGCGCTTCGCCGTCAAGTCTGGTGGCCACAACCCAAACAACGGCTTCGCGAGCGTCGAGGATGCGCCCCTGCTGTCTACCAAGAGGCTCGACGAAGTCAAGCTCGATCAGCAGACGGGGAGGGTCCGCGTTGGACCGGGGAACCGCTGGGACGACGTGGCGCTGAAGCTCAACGGGACGGGATGGACTGTCGTTGGTGGACGCATCGGGAACGTGGGCGTCGGGGGCTACGTGCTGGGTGGCGGGCTGTCGTTTCTCTCGCAGCGGTACGGATGGGCCGTCTCGTCGGTCATCGAGATGGACGTGGTGTTGGCCAATGGCACTATTGTCACCGCCTCGTCTAGCCAGAACTCGGACTTGTTCACGGCGCTCAAGGGCGGCGGCAACAATTACGGCATCGTCACGTCTTACCTCCTTCAGGGGTACAAGCAAGG
This sequence comes from Thelonectria blattea, assembly GCA_024115155.1. Classification (NCBI taxonomy): domain Eukaryota; kingdom Fungi; phylum Ascomycota; class Sordariomycetes; order Hypocreales; family Nectriaceae; genus Thelonectria; species Thelonectria blattea. Next base: position 18,411 of record JAMQMW010000255.1, read on the forward strand.
CCAGGTCTGGGGCGGCACCATGATGTTTACGCACAGCAACGAGACCGACGCAAAGCTGCTCGCTGCTCTCCGCGACTTTACCCAGTACAACAAGGACGACAAGGCGGCCATTATCCTGACGGCCCAGCGAACTGCCGCGGCCCTGGGTTCGAGGGATATGTGGACCATGTTTGTCTTCTACGACGGCCCGAAGCCACCAAATGGCACCTTTGACAACTTCACCGACGCCAACCCGTTCCTCCAGTCGACCGGGACACGCTCCTACTACGACTTGCTCAGCAACAACAACAACTACGTCAGCAAGGGCTCCGTCTACACCATCGGAACAGAGACGATGCCTCTCCCGCGCGCGAGATGGGGAACGAAAGTCATGGGCGACATCCACCAACACTGGCGCAACGTGTCGGCGCCCATCATCGACGCCATTCCCAACTCCATCGTCGTTCAGGCCTACCAGCCTTTTCCCAAGCGCATGGCTCGCATCTCCCGCAAGAAGGGTGTCGATCTTATGGACATGGACGACGAGGTCGACCGCATCATCATCGAGATCAACTACGCCTACCAGTCGAGCGCGGACGCGAAGAGGATCGACAGGGCCATGAAGGCCACGTACAAGGGCATTCGCAGCCTCGTGACGGATTGGCAGAGGAATGGGCTCCTGAAGGATGCCTATTTGCCGCTGTTCATGAACGATGCCTACTACGCCCAGGATTACTTTTCGCGTTTGACGACGGAGAGTCGCGAGTTGGCAAAGAAGGTGGCTAAGAGGGTTGATCCGCAGAAGATGTTTAAGAAGAGGACTGGAGGATTCAAGCCTTAGTTGAGGGAAGGGTTTAAGTTATGAAGTCACTGCATGAGAGTAGAGCATAAAGAATTGATCAATGTATTCTTGAGTTTTCGGTTTATAAGCTTGATTGTCATCTTCAACGCCCCCCTTTTCACCGCCCAACGCCTCACTTCAGCACGCCCAATGCCTCATTTCCCGCCCAACAGCTCACTAAAACACCCGCCCAATGCCTCACTTCAACACGCCCAATACCAGAATTGAACACGCCCACTCCTCAACCGGCTACTCCATGATCAAAACATTCCTGAATCGGGGCTTCCCGGCAACCAGGCTATCCACGGCCTCTTGCACCTTGGACAGCGGGTACCGCTCAATCATGCACTTGACGTCGTGCACCATGGCAAATCGAATCGCCTCCTCGCTGTCCAGTGCATGCCCACTAGGCCAGCCGTGCACGCTGGCACCCTTTCCGACCAGAGCAGCCGTGTCAATGGGAACAGGTCCCACGGGCGCGAGGCTCAGGAGCTTTCCGCCGTAGCCCAGTCCAGCGACCAAGGGACTGATGGCAGCCGGGTTGGGCGCCGTCTGCACGATGATGGCGGCACCGCCGAGCTTCATGAGTTCCTTGGCCGGGTCGCTGGCCTTGGTGTTGATGTAGTGCGAGGCGCCGAGGTCTTTGGCGAACTGGGCCTTGTCGTCTCCCGAGGAGAGCACGGCGACTTCGTAGCCCATCTTGTTGGCGTACTGGACTGCCAGGTGGCCTAGGCCGCCGAGGCCTTGCACGGCGACGAGGGCGCCTTGTTCGACGTTGAGCTTGCGCATGCCGTTGAAGACGGTGACGCCCGCGCAGAGAAGGGGCGCTGCGTCGGCCGGGTCGATTTCCTTGGGGACTCGCACAACAGCCTCTGCGCGAAGGAGAGCGTACTCTGCGAACCCTCCATCCTGCGTCACCCCGTTGATGGCCTTGTTGTCGCACATCTGGAACTGGCTGCGCTGACACTGCCGACAGGTCCCGTCGTGGCCTCCGTGCCAGGGCCCGCCGACGCGTTCGCCGCCGGAGAAGCGGGTGACGTTTTGGCCGACGGATACGACGTCGCCGACGATTTCGTGGCCGGGGACGCGCGGGAAGACGTCGCCCATGTGGCCGTGGGCCGTGGCCACGTCGGAGAAGCAGACGCCGCAGGCGAGGACTTTGATGAGGATTTGGTTGGGGGAGGGGGGGTTGAGCGGGACGGTTTTGAGGGTGAAGGGGGAGTTGGCGGCGTCGAGGACGACGGCTTTGTAGGTTTTGGGGAGGGAGGCCATTGTTGGTGCGGTGGTGAGTGGTGAGCTGTGAGTTGTGAGTTTGGTGAGCGGTGAGTATTCGGAGTCTGGTGAGTTTAGCTGAGTCCAGATGCAGATGAGATGACCTTCACTTGAAGCGACCACGCCCTCTTATATACTTTCATCCCTCACTGGAGTCACTCCCGATATCTCCATCCACATCTCTTCCCAAGCGGCCGTTTCAGCCAAACAGCACCCTCTCATTCGCCCCCGTCCAATCCGTCCCATCCGTCGCGGATCATCAACCGGGGCACGCCGCGAACCCATTGGAGGAAATCCGACGACGTGGTGATGCTATGATTGCTGAAAGCAGTAATGGCGGCGGGCGTAACGAAGTCTATCTCCGCTCGCCGGGAAAGCCTTGGAAGGGGCCGCGACGGAGGGAATTACGCATAATCAGAATAGTAATCAAGGGTTCCACCCGAGACGAGTCGGAGATGCGACAAATCGTTGCGAGGAAAGCCGTTTGCGTGGTGACGGAGATGGCGCGGGGAGATGTTCCAAAGCCGATGGTTTCGGAGGGGGGATGGGGAGGCGGGATTGGTTGGTTTGGGGGAGTTGATCCGGGAATTGATCCGAGAGCAGGTGCTTATCTTATCTTATCCTCTTTGTGACGAGCGAGTGTGTCCACTGCTCGCCGCAAGGACGAATGAATCCCCAGTTTTCTAGAGGTACGAAGAAGAACCTTGCCTTGGTCTTGACTAACAGCGATCAAGATGTATCTATATGTACAGCTGACTCTTGTGACCTCAATTCCCAAGGAAATTTGGTTGAGTGACAAGTGTTTATTTGGCCCTCTCTATCCGTATTAGCTCGGAGGATACTTAACAACGTGTCACAAGTAGAGTTTGCCTTGCAATTGGAAGCACCTCAACGTCTCAGTGGAGAATGACATCGATTCAAGCCACAGCCTTTCAACTCCACTCTCACATCTCAGCCTGACGCGACCAGGAACTTTTTCCACCCCACCATCAATCGCACCCATCGCATCGCATTCACAAGTCAACAATGCCCCTCGACACATCAACATACTCCCTCGCCCTCCTCCGCGTCGACGGCCGTCGCTGGAACGAGCTCCGCCGCCTGCACGCCCAGATCCGCACCCAAGATGCCGCCGACGGCTCGTCGTACCTCGAAATGGGCCACACCAAAGTCATGTGCGTCGTGACGGGACCCGTGGAACAACAACAGCAGCAGGGACGAAAGGCGCAGACGGCCGCGAGGGACGAGGCCGCGATTAACGTGAATGTTGTCGTGGCGGGATTCTCGAGCGTGGATCGGAAGAAGAGGGGGAGAAACGACAAGTAGGGAACTTGCCGCTGCGGTCGACGAGACAACACGACTGACAAAAGAAAATAGACGAATTCAAGAGATTGAGGTGACAATTGCGAATGCTTTTGCTTCAAATCTACACACGCACCTCTTCCCCCACTCCACCATCAACATCTCTCTCCACGTCCTCTCGCAAGACGGCTCCCTCCTGGCCGCCCTCCTCAACGCGACGACACTGGCCCTCATCGACGCCGGAATCCCCATGACGGATTACATCTCCGCCTGCACCGCGGGCTCGACGTCCACCTACGCCGCCGGCGACGACTCGGCCGACCCGCTGCTGGACCTGAACAACCAGGAGGAGCAGGAACTCCCCTTTCTCACCGTGGCGACGCTGGGCGAGAGCGACCGCATCGCCGCCTTGGTGTGCGAGAGCAGAGTGCAAGTTAGTAGATTAGAAGGCATGCTCGTGGTAGGCGTGGACGGGTGCAAGCAGGTGAAGCAGTTTCTGGACAATGTAGTGAGGGAAAAGGGCGCCGAGATGGTAAGGGAAGGGGCGGTGGAACAATTGTTGGCTAATATCGCGCTATAGGTAGACAAAAAAAGAACTATAGGTCCTCATGGACGATGTCTTCCTCCTTTTCCTTTTCCTCCTCGACCGCCACGACGCCCTTGGGAAGCTTGTTCTTGGTGCCCTCGCCCATGCGGATGGCATCGATCCAGCTCTCCACGCTGTGCAGGCCAAACTCGCCCTCGTACTCTCGCCACCAGCCGCGACGGGCGTTGGTGGCGATCAGCTTGACTTCTCCGTCCACGTCCAGATCGAGAGCCTTGGGCAGGCTCGACGCGGCCTCGCTGTCGCTGGCGATGGAGTAAAAGGGGAACAGGTGGCGGCCGCTGTGAACGTACTTGGTGTTGATGTGGGAGAGCGTGCTGGCGGCCTTTTCGCCAATGGCCGTCTCCTCGGAGGGGCGGAAGACGAGGAGACAGGTGTGGGATTTGCGGTCGAGGCACTCCTTGACGAGTTCCTCTTGGGTAGACAGGGATGGGAGGGGGACGATGGACGGGATGGCGGTTGGGGCCGTCGTCTCGGACGACGAGGACTCGGATTGGACCTCCTCCTTCTCAGCCTTTTCCTCCTCAGCGGCCTTGGTTGGCTTTTCCTTCTTGGTAGCTTTGTCCTCGGCCTTGGTGGCCTTTTCGCTCTTCTTGACCTTTTCCTTGGCCTTTTCCTTGACCTTTTCCTTGGCCTTGTCCTTGGTCTTCTCCTCGGTCTTGGACTTTCCATTCTTCTTAAGAGGGGCAGGGTCCGGGTTGGGCTCTCCAGCCTGCGAGAGGAACTTGACAATGGCCTTCTTCTCCAAGGCGCCGTCGTACAGAATGGGTTCGGCGTCCTTGCCAGAGATGAGCACGAGCGAGGGGAACTTTTCCACGCCAAACTTCTCCACGGCCGCCGTCTCCTTGTCGCGGATCTGAGCAACGGAAATGACATCCAGGAAGTCAATCGCGATGCTCCTCAACAACGGAGTCGTAGTCCCCTTTGAACTAAAGAAGATGGCCTTGGGCTTCTCCCCCTCCAGGAACCCGTCGAGCTCCGCCGTCGTGACCCTGGTGACGTGGTTGTTTATCTTGCTGGCCAGGGCGTTGCTCATGGCCGCCGCGGACCGCTCGCCCCGGTAGTCCTCGATGACGGGGCGTCCGTACTTCTTGCCGGGACGCACAATCTTGAGCGTCGGGAAGCCCTTGACGCCCTGCATGCCGCAGAACTGCTTGTTGGCGTCATCGTCGCAGTCGATGGCGGCCACTTTGGCGATGCCGTCGAGTTTCTTGGCGACTTGCTCGTAGGCGGGCTTGAGGTTTTTGCAGTGGCCGCACCAGGGAGCGTAGAACTCGACGAGCTAGTGTCGTGTAAGTACAAGCACTAAGCAGGATGAAGAGGGCCAGCGGGTGAAGGCGTCTTACCGAGGTGTAGTTGGACTTGGCAATCAGCCTGTCCCAGTTTCCAGCGTTGACCTGGAGAACAGGCGAGTTCTTTGTATAGAAACCGTGGGTGGCCGGCAGAGCGGCCAGCACCGCGGTCAACGTGGTGAGGACTGTGGGGTTATGCATCGTGACGGCTTCAGTCTTTCCCTCGACGACGACCTAGTCAGTGAGGTAATGAGTAGGGAAGAAGTATACAAGAAGTGAAACAGGTAGCAACGGAATCGAAGCAGCAGATCCTCCTGCTTATATCTCCAGTCAAATCAGTCAATAAACACGAGGCCGGGGTTCCGGGATGCAAGCTGGCATCTTCGGGTAATGCTTCAAAAGAAAAAGCCACTTTTCCAATGCGGTTAAAGAATGACAAGGCCGGGGAGCTTGAGCCACAAGTGGCGCGAGCTGTCATTAGTGGCTTGTGTCAAGGGCTGGTTGTGGCGCATAAGTATCTCGCCGCAACTTACGTCAACAAGGCTGATGTGGGGGAGTTTGATACTCCTCACCATCAGGCACGACCATTGACTTGGACTAATTAGGCACCGACATTGTTGTGTTTTCTCTTCAACAACCCTCGAGGTTCTTGGTCATTCGTTGTTCATCCAACCTCAGTCCCCTCGCCAAACTGCCACCATGGCAGAACCTCTCCCCGCCTCGCTCAAAATCCCCGACGTCTCCCGCTTCATCAACCGCGCAAATCAGCTCAGAACAATCAAACCCGCGATAGCCTACTGGTGTCGGTGCTCCCGCCATTCTCCCACAACCTACCCTTTCTAGAGTCTGACTATTCATAGGTGAATACCACGCCGTCAACCAAATCGTCGCAAAGAACCTCCACACCACCGACGACGATGCCTTCCACTTCACAACCATCCTCCTCGAGCGCCTCGAGCAGACAAAGGTCGACCGCGCCGACGACGACGCCATCGTCGACAACACGGCCGGCCAGGCATACGTAGAGCAATTCGCGCAGCAGACCTTTGAGCGCGCGGAGCGCACCCTTCGCGCCAACAAAGTGACGAGGTACCATGATCCCATCAGCACAACCGCATGATTCTGACCACTCAGACAAACGGCCGACACCTTCGACGCCGCAGCCACCTTCTTCGACCTCACCCGCGAATGGGGCACGCCCGACCCCGAAGTCCTCCAAAAGATCAAATTCGCAAAGTGGAACGCCGCCCGCATCCTCAAGGCCATCCGCGAGGGCCGCGACCCCAACGAGTCCAACCCCCAGCCCGTCGAGGAACCACGCCCCGAGCCCGCGCCCCTGGACCCTAGCGACCCGGACGTGATGCGGCTGTCGGCCCTGGCCGCGACGGTCGAGGACGCGCCCGACGCCGGGGAGCCCGCGGGGGGTGCGGTGCCGACGTTTGTGGACCAGCCGCCCGTTGATCAGGGGTATTTCCCGCCGCCGTCGGTGCCTGAGAAGAGGTCGCCGGAGCCGTTTGTTCCGTCGCCCATGAGCCAGAGTCCTCCTCCTGGGCCATCGATGCCTCCCCCCGTTGAACAGTTTAGTCAGGGATCGACTCCAGGCGGACCCCCTCCTGCTCTTCCTCCCCAGCAACCGAGCCAGTTCTCCAGCTTTCCCATGCCTCAAATCCCACTACAGCAATCCCCCGAGTTTCCTCAAGCCACGCCACAGTTCCCCCAGGCCTCGCCGCAGTTCCCTCAAGCCTCGCCCCAATTCACTCCCTCCGCGCCAACCCCCTTCGGCGCGCCCGGCCCGTCGGCTCCTCCGTCGTGGTCAACGACACCCAGCGTCCCCCATCCCGCCATGTCGAATCCCCCGTCCGCGATACCCCAAGCTCCCACGTACTCCGCGCCGCCCCCAGTCGTGCCTCGCGCCCACGTGCCTCCGCCGGCTCCGGTGCCGACGGGGTTCAAGCCCGATCAAAAGGCCATGAGCCAGGCGCAGAAGCACGCCAAGTGGGCGATATCGGCACTCAACTTCGAAGACGTGCCCACGGCCGTAAAGGAACTGCGGAATGCCCTGGCGCAGCTGGGGGCGCAGTGAGCGGAGAAGTTGCGTGTTTGACCAAGTAAGACGGCAGCGCGGCGTATGGCATCTATAAGACAACTACACGAGACAGCGAATGAAATAACATGCTTTGAATAAGGATTGAAGAGAGTTGCTATGTAATATCGCGACCCAATAGACTATCTACAAGGGGATTCGCGCTCATACTCGTGAGTCGTGAATCGTTTCCAGGGGTAAAGGTTAAGGTGCAAGTGATGCTGTTAATCTCGTTCTCGTACACTAGGCGGCTGCCATGATTCCATGGGCAGGATACAATTTCTTTTCGTCTTGGTCGTCGCCGACGCCGTCGGTCCATCCCCTCTCGGGGCCCCATTCGATGGCGACGCCGCAGTCCTGGGCCACGGCGATGAGCGTCTGCATCATTGCGCCTGATTTCTTGATACAAGACCAGGCGTCGAACTCGACGACGCTGACCGACGGCAGGGCGTTTATCACATCAGTCATTAGGTTGGAGCAGAAGCTCTCGTAGAACCCGTCGGCGCGAAAGTCCTTCCAGGCGTTGTCGCTGGGGTCAAAGTCTATGTAGACCTTGAGCGTGCTGACGTCGGCGCAATCGTTCAGGCCCAGCGCCGGGTTGACGACCCATCCCTTTGGCGGCGCGTTCCACGAGATGCCGAGGCGCAGCTCGAGCGAGGTGATGCACTGGCGCTGGTGGGGTTTGAGCTTGGACAGGAGGGGCTTCTTGGACTTGAAGAGGCGGACGGGATGGGTCGGGAAGACGCGAAAGGTGCGTGAGCTGTAGAAGGCGTAGGTGGCCTCCTCGTGGACCTGCTTGCAGACGCGCATGAGGCCGAGCTTCTTGTGAATGCGCTTGTAGTTGTCCGGATCGAGGTCGAGGATGGCGGGGATGTCGTTAAAGAAGTAGGCGTAGATCTTGATGCGCAGCTCCGAGGGCAGCGAGAGGAAGTGGAATGGGTTCGGCTTCACGCGTCGGGGTCGCGCAAAGGGCCGAAGAGGGATGTCGAGGGTGAGGTCGGCAATGGAGAGCTTGTTGACGTCGTCTTCGGTCACGGGCTTGGCCTGCTTCTCGGGAGCCTTTTGCGCCGTGGTCGGAGTCGTGGGCATGGTGATGCGCAGCGTGCGCACAGGCCGTTTCCCGGCTCCTTGGGCCGGGGAACTCTTGACTGGACGTCGAGGCATGTTGGAGATGATGGAGGCGAGAGAGATGAGAGTCGAGAGAAGAGATCAAGTCGACGGACAGGTTGGGTCTACCAGATGGAACTATAAGGGCGCGGCGAATCCCTGCGTCGTCGTCGCAATCGTATGTCAAGGCAAATTGGTCTGGGCTGGTCGCCGGGGTTGGTGAGGATGTCTTGGGGAGCGAGGGTGATCACGAGTGGTGCCATTGCGAGACTGAACTGAAGACGGTGAGCCACCCTCTAGAAGGCAGGACAGGCGGACATGATGTTTGCGCGGGTGGTTGTATTCGGTGGCGGTTGGAGACTCTGGAATACAAAATTTCGAAGGCGTTGTCGGTGACGATGCCGGAGGTGTGGGAGTTTGGGGTTGCTGACTCAACTGACAAGTGCGATGGCCTGGTAGGTCCGGGGATCGGGCTAGGGGAAGAGGAATCGCACCGCGCAGGAACAGATCAAGGGTGAGGGGAAGCCGGCGAGGGTTGCAGATTGTTTGCCTGACAAGCCCATGCGCACTGATGCCGATTTCCGCCACGTCCGACCTGTTGGTAGCGTACGAAAAGGGCGCCACGAGTTGCTGCACAGTCTGAACGTACAGTGACAAGAGATATTCGTACTCGGTCGGGATCGCGATGACTTTCTGTTTGGCCGTTGTCTGAATGGTGGATAGATTCAAGAGGGGTCGAGATGGACTCGGATTCGAAGACTTCCATCTTCCCCACACAAACGTTGAAGATGACGCCATGACACCGGCCAATCTTAAGTCCGGGTAAGTGGTCTGCTCCGGATAATCCCCGGCCGGCTCCATTTTGCGTTAGGTGCTGCCCGTTTAATGATTTTTTTTTCGAGCACCCCAATAACAGCGCGAGATGCGATGGCGGAGAATCAGGCCAACTCCTCCAACTCCAACTTCAATCCTCCTTCGGCTCACGGTAGCTCCCTTCCATTGAGCTGAGTCTTCATCTCTGATAGAGACCCAATCGACAGCTCCGATCTCGCTCCTCCGTTTATTCTATTCTTATTGTCTCTTATTTTTATCATGTTGTCTAGAGCAGCCCAGGCCTCGCGCTTGGGCTTGATGGCTTCTCGCCTCGCCCGTCCTATCGCCACCCCAGCTATTCGAGCCCGCCCTGCACCTCCTCTGTTTACCGCCTCTCCCTGGATTCGATCATATGCCGACAACAAGGACCCTTCGAAACGCAAACCCATCGAGCCATCGCAATCCAACGAGCCCGATTTCGACGCCGTGCAATCAGATGTCCGCAAGGCCGAGGAAAAAGCACCCGAGTCCGAGAAGGAAGCCGAGATCCCTTTTCACAAACTCCCCGACCTAACCCAGGGTATTCCTTCTACGCTCGAATATGAGCTCGGTGGCAAGGACAAGGACTCGCAGAATGCGTTGCAGGAATCCCCGGAATCCGAGGGTTCGGGTGAGGGCCGAAGCGGCCGCGATCGAGCCGAATACGTCTCAACCACGGAACAAAATCGAAAATGGTGGACGAGATTTTCTCTCGTCATGACCGCCATTGGCGCAACCGGAACCCTCCTCTATTTTGGCCGCAGCTTCGATCCTATCGAGGCCGAGCGATTTCCCGACATCACCAATAGCCAGGGACCCGTCGGCTTCTGGGAACGAGCAAAGGCCCGATGGAACGACTCGGTCTCTTTCTACCAAGAACCATCCTTCGAAAAGCTCCTGCCCGATCCCGATGCCAGCTTCGAGCGTCCTTACACTCTCTGCCTCAGCTTGGACGACCTCCTAATCCACAGCGAATGGTCTCGAGAGCACGGTTGGAGAGTTGCCAAGCGACCTGGTGTTGATTACTTCATCCGATATCTTAGTCAGTACTACGAGCTGGTTCTCTTCACTTCGGTTCCTTTTGCGACGGGCGAGCCCGTGGTGAGGAAGCTTGATCCTTTCCGCTTCATCATGTGGCCGCTGTACAGGGAGGCCACCAAGTTCCAGGACGGAGAGATTGTGAAGGTGAGTTCCTACGTCCAGCTTGACGATGTGTGCTAACTTTGGTAGGACCTCTCGTACCTGAACCGAGATCTCTCCAAGGTCATCATCATTGATACCAAGGCCAAGCACGTTCGCAGTCAGCCCGAGAACGCCATTGTGCTCAAGCCGTGGACGGGCGACCCCAACGACAAGGATCTCGTCGGTCTGATTCCCTTCCTCGAATACATCCACACCATGCAGTATGCGGACGTTCGCAAGGTCCTCAAGTCGTTCGAGGGCAAGCACATCCCCACGGAATTCTCCCGCCGCGAGGCGATTGCGCGCCAGGAGTTCCAGGCTCGCCGACTTGCCGAGAAGAACCGCCACCACTCTTCGGGCGTGGGAGCGCTCGGCAGCATGCTCGGCCTGAAGCCCAGCAACATGAGCATGATGGTGTCCCCAGAAGGCGAGCAGAGCGCTAGCGAGGCGTTTGCGCAGGGCAAGATGTTGCAGGACATTGCTCGCGAGCGCGGGCAGCGCAACTACGAGCTCCTCGAGCGGGAAATCCGCGAGAACGGCGAGAAGTGGCTCAAGGAGGAGCAGGACATGATGGAGAAGGCGCAAAAGGAGGCCATGAGCTCCATGATGGGATCCTTCTCGGGCATGTTTGGCGGCGGGTCGGAGAAGAAGCCGTAAAAGGGCTGGCGGGGGAAGGAAACTCTCCGCTAATTAATGTTTTGTACTCATATCAAGCAGGCTTCGAAGGACGGGCACCGACAACATGGAGACGAGGGTCCCGCGTATAGACTCGAGCATTGAGCCGGTGGGGGAAAAGGGGTGTCCAGGCTGGGCTTTTTTTCATGACTCGTTAAAGAGATGTATGCTGCGTGTGGGATATGACAGAAGAACGCTTGTATATTAGGTGTGACTAGGGGTTTGAATGAGGTGTAAAACAGAACATGTCACGATGTAGATGCGCATCAATGAGGGGGGCCATCTTGTCAACCTCGTTTCCCGGTCTCTCGCACGCAGAAGCGACACTCTGGATTCGTGACGCACTGGAAGTATCTGGTTTGTGTCAGCCAAGCCCAGCGGGTGAGGTGAAGTACATACTCCTCGCTGTCCTTGTCCTTGATCCACGAACAGTCGCACTCGTCGGGACACGTCGGCAGGGTACTCGTCTCTGCGGCGGGAGGCGTCGTCATGGTGGTTGTCTTTTGCACGGCGGTGACGACGACGATGAGGACGGAGCCGTCGGCGCGGGCGATTGTGTATGTTCCGGGGGGGAGGGTGCGGTAGTCGATTGTGGTTGGTGATGGGGGAGGAGGAGGAGGAGGTGTGGCGGGTGTGGTTACGGCGATGGCGCTGAATAGGGGGGTTGTTTGGCGGGGGCGGATGGTTGGGATGTTGCGTGGGAGTTGGGGGATGGCGGTTGATAGGGGGAGGAGGGGGAGGAAGAATGTGAGGAGGAGGGTGAGGAGATGCATGGTCGAAAATAGGGGAGTGACGAGGTAGTTGGGATGGGAACTGGTTCGACCTAAACACTCTCTTCTCTTCTCCTTCTTCTTCTTCTTCTCCCTCCTTCAACAGCAGCAGTCCACGTCCCTTTTAAATACTCCCCCCGCCCCCCCTCTTGTATTTCTAGTACAACCTCCCTTCCAGTCCTACCCTTCGCGCCCATTACCACGGCGAGGTCTCCTTGCGGGCCATTTGACGCGACATTGTTTTGAGGGCGGTAACCCACCGACGAGTTGTCGTCCCCCGATAGTTTGTTTCCCCTTTTGAGAAACTGAGAAGTGTCGGCGGTGCCACCATAACTTCGCGATGACGAAGCACTCGTTGCACAGCAAACGGTCTGTCCCATGTTACGAGAGGACGTCTCCCTCATCAAGTCTCCCTCACCAAGTCCCCCAGAGCTCACCCTTTCAACCTCCCCTCAAGAAAATCTTCCTTCTAACCCAATCACACCTCCCCTCCCCTCCTCTCCAACCCCAAAGTCAGTATATACCCCATCCTCGTCCTATACTTCCCCTCATCCGGCTCCTCCGGCACAACCTCCCCATTCACCACCAACGCCTCCTCCAGCGTACACATCCCCGCGTCCACGAACCCCATCCCGCGATACATCCTCAGCGTCGCCTCGTTCGTCGGCTTGACCATGATGCGCACGCGAATCCTCCTCGGCCCCTCCCCCATCTCAACAAGATGTCGAAACGCCTCCGCACACAAACTCTTCCCTAGTCCGCGCCCGCGATAGCTAGGTAAGGCGTACAGTGCCGCCATTTGCCATTTTTCTTCCTCCTCATCATCAGCCACGGGCGGTTGCCCTGCTTCGGGGGGGAGGGTGTAAGATGATTGGGATAGGGGTCCTATGAGGGAGACCTGGGCGACCCAGACGTTTGTTTCGGGGTCGACGGCGACGAAAGTCTTGATGTTTGGACGGAACAGGCGGGCGAGCCACTGGGCGTCGGAGAGGGCGGATTCGTCGGCGAGGGTGGAGGAGAAGGCCGAGGGGGAGAGGCGGAGGGCGGTGAGGCGGAGGGATTTGTAGTTTGCGGCGAGGAGGGGTTTGTTGGGGGAGGAGGGGAGGAGGGATGTGAATGTGAAGGGTGGTGGTGGTGTTGTCATGGTTAGGTGAGTTGTGAGGGGTTGTGAAGTTGGCGAGTGAGGAGGGAGAAGGGAGAGAGGAGAGGAGGGAGGGAGGTGGTCAACTCCCCTGTTCACGTCAGTATTTATACTTGACAAGATGGTCTTGGACAAGTAGTCCCCCTCATCTTCAACTCCCAGTGGGTCTCATTATCATCAGTCCTCCGATAGTTGACAACTCGGAGTCATCACCACATGAAGCCGTGATCACTAAACAATAAAAGAGGCCGGCCTCAAAGTGGAGTCACACCACGTCCGTTGCTTGTCCCCGAGAAGCCTGATGGTACGATACGAAGCCATGGAGGCGGGGAAGATCTGAACGGGCTTTCTGGTCACAAATAGTTTCCTACTTACCTACTCGCGCAGTCACGATGCCGCAATCGGAGCCCTAGATCTACTCAATGCCATAACAAACAACACCACCAGTGTACAATAATATTACAAGTCCTTAACGCTATGTACAATGCTTAACCCATCATGACACCTCCCTCTTCATCTTCCCCTTAATGTCCACGCTCATCCCTCTCCTCCTCCCCCTCCCAAGCATCCAATCCCAACAACAGCTCGCTCCCTTGTAAAACTCGCCATCAACATCAACGCCGTTCCCCACGAGCACCTTCACCACGCCGTATACGACGACCCAGACCAGAACCACAAGGTCGACAATGTGCACCAGCCACCAAAAATGCTGCGTGCCCAACGGACACTGCGTCCACTCGTACCGCCACTCCCACGCCTCAAAGTCGAACCACATGCTCAGCAAGCCCGCGTTTCCTCCAAAGTCGCCCATCATGCTGCGCACCGTAATCTCTCGTCGGCCGGGGATGAATTCGGCCCCGGGCATCTCCTTTGCCCGCGCCTCGTCCCAGTGAACCACCTCCCAGCGACGAGCCGACGCCGACGTGCCGTTGGTCTGGTTGATGAAGTGATACGTGTCGCAGCCCTCGTGATCGTGCCCGTTCAGCATGAGTCCCGGACGACCCATTCCGCCGTTGGGAGCCCCCTTCCTCGCCGCCATCCCCCACATGCCCTCCAGGAAGCCCTTGCTGGCGTCGGCGCTGAGTTGGTTCTGCTCCTTGAGGCCGCCGCCGTCTTGCTGGCTGTGAAAGTCGAAGAAGGGGCTGTCGATGCAGATGCCCGCCGGCTTGTACAGTGGGATGTGCGTCAGGATGAGCGTAAAGGTGCCCTTGGCCTCGACATCCGAGGACGTGGAAATGACACCGTTAATGAAGTTGTACGTCGCATCTTGCAGGGCCGACGAGTTGGCCGGGGTGTCCAGGTTCATGTCGTTGACCACAACCACTCTGATCTCGGGACGATGGTGACTCGTGTCGGGGTTTCTCGCAGGGTCAAACATCTTGGCCTTTTGCTCGGGATCGGTGACGGGCAATTGGAAGTGCAAATCATAGTTGGCCTTGCCAAACGCCTTCTCGAACCGCTCCAGGCGCTCCTCGGTCAAGTCCCCGGCATATCCAATATCATGGTTCCCTGCCACATTGAGCAGCCTCTTCGCCCACACCTTTTCCTCCTCGCTGCCGTCCAAATAACCCGACACAGTGTATCCCTCGACCGGGTATCGGGCCAGCTCGTCGGGCAGTCGCTCGGCTCCCTTGAAGGTGCGTTTCCAGAAGCGGTGACTTCGCTTCGCAAACTCGGCGTCGTCGATCCATTGACTGCCTAAGAGGTCGCCCAGGACTGTCACATGCGTGGGCCGCGACCACCAATGAAGGGTTCGATAAATATGGGCAAGGTAAAAGTCGTTTCCGAAGTGATCGAAGCGCTTACGAATCGACTCTAGCAAGTAGAACACATCTTCGAATACGACGTCGACAAACTCGTGTGCCACCTTGCGTGCTCGTTCTCGTATGGAGGAATGCTTGGTCTGAAAGGTCGCATGTCTGAACGCCTTTTTCAAGTGGGGAAAGGTGCCGAGGTAGTTCGTCGGGATCGAAGTGTCGCCTTCGAGCTGCGGATCGCCAAACGTCAACAATCGAAAGGGAGCTTGCTTCGCGGCATCCTGCGGAGTGACGCCCTTGATGGAGTGGAGCTTCTTTGTCAGTTCAAATGTCTCGCTCCTCGATCCCGACTCGACTGAGAATGCGCAGCCCTGGATGACAGGATACATGTACAGGTACAGTGTGAGGGCTACCGCCAGCGGCACCACGAGGCGAAGGCCATGGCGGAGAAAAGCCACGAAGGACATGTAGCCGGCTACTGCATCAAGGAGCGCGTAGAATCGCGACAAGAAGTAACACGAAGAAGTAAAAGGTGGAAGCGCAATCAAGCAGACAAGCAGAGGGGACAATGAAAACAAAGACGGGAAAGGGGTTGAAGCAATCGCCAAAAAGTTGGAGATCAAAATATTACCCCTGCAGACGCCAGCGGACCCTTGAGAGATGCACCCACTTTACGGGGGGCACTTGCAGTGACAGGAGGTGGGAGGCGACCCATACGTGCACAGCCGGCTGTGCAAATAAGACCACGTGACCCGCACAGCCGGCTGTGCAAATAAGATCTGTTAGCTAAGAGCCTT